>JABCRI010000774.1:45000-46318 GCA_015143295.1 Tetracentron sinense | reverse complement strand
ATATGTTGCATCAGCCCTCAATCATGGGGCATCAACATCTCGGTCAGGGTCTGGCCAGTTTTCCATCAGGGTCCGGTCCATGTTTGCATCAGGGTTCATATGTTCTGACATAAGGGTTCAGTACGGCTCTCGGCCAGTTGCATCAGGGTCTCGGTCGTTGAATAGCCTCTAAGCATGTGGCATATAAACCTCTCGGTCAGGGTTTTTTTCGGTCATGTTGCATCAGGGTCTCAGTAGGTTCGGCCATGTTGCATCAGGGTCTCGGCATGTTGCATCAGGGCTCAGGCACGCTCTGGACATGTTGCTAGCGTTCTAGGCGCATGTTGCATCAGCCTATCGGTAGGACTCGGCCATAAGATCAGGGGGGTCTAGGTCAGGCTCTCGGCCAGTGTTCATTAGGGTCTAGGTCATGATGCATCAGGGTCTCGCGGAGTTTGCACAGGCGCGCGGTCAGGATCCGGCCATGATGATTCAGGTCTCTCAGGTCATGTTGCTCACGGTCTGGGTCATGTGCGGATCAGCCTCTCGGTCAGGATCTCGGCCATGATGCATCAGGTCCCCGGTCATGTTGCATCAGCCTCTCGGTCAGGGTCTCTGCCATGTTGCATCAGGCTCCCGGACAGGGTCTCGGCCATGATGCATCAGGCTCCCGGTCATGTTGCATCAGCCCCTCGGTTAGGAACTCGGCCATAATGCATCAGGCTCCCGGACAGGCTCTCAGCCATGATACATCAGGCTCCCGGTCATGTTGCATCAGGCTCTCGGTCAGGGTCTCAGCCATGATGGATCAGGCTCCCGGACAGGCTCTCGGCCATGATGCATCAGGCTCCCGGTCACGTTGCTTCAGCCCCTCGGTCAGGATCTCGGCCATGATGCATCAGGCTCCCGGTATGTGGCTATCCGTCCTCGGTAAGCTCTTTGCCATGATGCACAGGCTCCCGGTCATGTTGCATCCGACCCTCGGTTCAAGATCTCGGCCATGATGAAGCAGGCTACCGGTCATGTGGCATCAGCCAATCGGTCAGGCTCTTTGCCATGATGAATCAGGCTCGGATTAGCTAGCGGTCACGTGATCAGCCTATCGGTCATGGGTCTGGCCATGATGGATTCGGCTCCCGGAAGGCTCCGGCCATGATGCATCAGGCACTCGGATGATGCATCGGCTCCCGGTCATGTTTGCATCAGGCCTCCGATCGTTGCAAACGGGGTCTCGGCCAGGTTGCATGTGCAACCAAGGTTCCAACAGGGGCTCCGCTCATGTAGAACTCAAGGTGTCCACCAAGATGGGCCTTCCCCGGTCAGATTGCACCAAGTATCC
>JABCRI010000774.1:27500-35000 GCA_015143295.1 Tetracentron sinense | reverse complement strand
AACCAGGCTCACGGCCATGTTGCACCAGGCTACCGGGCAGGATCTCAACCACGTTGCAACAGGCTCCCGGGCAGGGTCTCGGCCATTTTGCATCATGTTGCTTGGCTATTTTGCATCATTAGGGGCATCTCGGTCAACCAACAAGGGACATATAAGCAATGGCCAAGATCTTGGCCTGATCAAGGCTGAATTTCACCGACAAGCTCACTCGGGCATTTCATCGAACACATGGTTGCATACACGTTTTGGTCAGCTCGGGTAGGTTGGATGCGCACCTCGGGCATCCGATGTCGAGGGGGAACATCTATGCATCACAACCAAGCAACCTTCCCTTCGTGACCCACACACTTAGCATCATGTCCCTTCACGTTGCAACATGCTCTGTCAAGCTAGCTGGCCAGCCCCAGCAAGGCTTGAGAGCACTACCCCCTCCTTAAGGTGGATGTTAAGCCTTTTACCATCTTCCAGAAGGAAACATCACCCCTGCCGGTGGAGTCATACTGGGGTTTTTTTGAGCAAACCAAGTTGTCCCGAAGATCCAATGATACCATTGGCTGAAGAAAAATAGAGAGCACAATCTCGCACAAGAATTTTTAATTTTCGGATTTTCTGTAATTAATAATTAATTTGTGAATATTTAATACCCGATAAATAGGAAAAATAGTAAACGGTGTCCAAAAATTCCGAAACTTCACAGGAACATGTAAGAATAATAGTTTGATTTTAGAAAATGTTTTGGGTCCCAAAAGGTGTCTTAAAATAAGGTTTTGAATTTTTCTTGTGAAAATGGGGAAATTAGCGATAATTGGGAAACAATGATACAAAAGATAGTAGAAATGGGTTATGATTGATGAAAGTACAATTGAAATGTTTGAGAATTCTAATTTGAGAGTCTTTCTAATTTTTGGGACTCGATATGCATTTAAAATGAATTATTTTCTATTTTCAAGTAAAAAATGCGATAAATAGTAAAATAAGGTATTTAAAATTAGGAAACTCTTTATAATGCCAAAGATAACCTAGAAATCAATGACAAACTAAGAAAATTAGTTTGAAACTTATATATGTTGTTTTGATGCCCCCAAATGCCGAGGATCTTGTAGGTATGGCAACAATCCCACCAAAGACTGTTGAATGAGCAAGGCATGGCATGCTGGGCATGAACCTCTTCCCATTATTAGGGGTGCCCGGACATATGATGCATCATGCTCCCGGACAGCCTCTCGGCCATGTTGCATCATGGCATATTGGACACGAACCTCTTCCCATAATTAAGGGTGCTCGGGCATATGATGCATCAGCCTCCTTGGACGTTGCATCATGGCATGTTGGACAGGAACCTCTTTCCAATATTGAGGGATTTTTGGCAACTTTAGGGATGAACCTAGCCCAAATGTCGAGGATCTTGTAGGCATGTGCCAACAATCCTACCAAAGACCGTTGAATGAGCAAGGCATGCCATGTTGGACGGGAACCTCTTCCAACAATTAAGGGTGCTCGGACATATGTTGCATCAGGGTCTCGGTCATATGTTGCATCAGCCCCTCAGTCAGGGTCTCGGTCATGTGGCATCAACCTCTCGGTCAGGGTCTCGGCCATATTGCATCAGGTTCTCGATCAGGGTCTCGGTCATGTTGCATCAGGGTCTCGGTCAGGCTCTCGGCCATGTTGCATCAGGGTCTCGGTCATGTTGCATCAGCCTCTCGGTCAGGATCTCGGCCATGATGCATCAGGTCCCCGGTCATGTTGCATCAGGGTCTCGGTCATGTTGCATCAGGGTCTCGGTCAGGCTCTCGGTCATGTTGCATCAGGGTCTCGGTCAGGCTCTCGGCCATGTTGCATCAGGGTCTGGGTCATGTTGCATCAGCTTCTCGGTTAGGATCTCGTCCATGATGCGTCAGGTCCTCGGTCATTTTTTTTTTTTTTTTTTTTATAAAGCCACTCGGAAGGAGTGGGGGGTTTGGTAGACCCCTACCTGTTTATTAAAGAAGAAAAAATAATGGGGGGGGGGGGGGGGGCAAAAACCTTACCCCTACAACCGACCACTATAGAGAAGGGGGGATCATAAAACCTTACCCCTGCTCGACGACCAAACCAAAGAGGAAGGCCAACCCTTTCCCCTTACACAAATACATGGGGGGACCTAATATCAAAACCCCAACAAAGACCGAACTAACTAGAATCTAATATTGAATAAATTAGACCGATCGATGCGAATCAATCCCTTCATTGTCGAAGGACAATCCTGGATAGCTCTGAAAATTTTCCTGTCCTGATACCTGCAAGCTTCTTTGGATAAATAGTCCGCGATCTGGTTGTTTTCTCTATATGTATGCTGAAAAATAAAATTACACTTACTTTTCAGACTGATGATATTTTTCCACCAGTTCCAAGCTGTCCAAGGGGGCTCAATGATTCCATTTAGCACTTCAATCATAATTTTTGAGTCACTTTCCACCACAATATTGGTATAACCAGATTTTTCACATAATAGACACCCCTCCCAAATTGCTCTAATTTCAGCAATTGAGTTGGTTTCCTGTCCAAAACAATGATAGAAAGCAAACACCAAATTACCTTGAGAGTCTCGAAGAATTCCCCCACCACCACTAATGTCTGGACGAGCTGCCCCATCTGTGTTGAGTTTATACCAGCCCGGAGAAGGACTTAACCATTTGGTAATCAATGGTCTTTTAGTTCTAGGTAAAACCATTTGAATATCAAAAAATTCAGTTAACTCTTTATCCTGCCGACTAAGATTTCTTGTGAATGTCCAAATCTTCGCCAAGTCTTTTACCCATTCAAAGATTTTCTTGATGACTGTCCTAAGAGAGCTTTTGTTGTTATCATACCTTGCCTTGTTCCGAAATAGCCAAATCTCCCAACAAATCACCATCGGAAGACTGTTGCACAGATAACCTTTAACTGAGCCCTTTTTACTATTCTGGAAAAATCTCATAATTCGAGTATGGATAGTGTCTTCATCAAAGCATTGAATATTTAAAACACCCCCCACTTGGTTCCAAATCTTAGAAGCTAAATCACCTTGGCAGAAGATATGAGACAACGATTCTCTATTTGGAGTTACACAACATTCACATTTGCTAGACAAAGCAATTCCTTTCGCTTGCACATTTAGATCAACCGGAATAGAGTTATGAAAGATTTTCCATATAATAACCGAAAGTTTAGTGGGAATACCATTCTTCCATACAAACGCAGCCCAATCAACCTTAGGAGCACTATCACGAATACAATCCCAGCAAGACTTGGTCGAAAATCTCTCTGAACTTTCTTTTTTCCATATGATACGGTCCTCTTGATTAGTTAAAACCAAGGAATTCTGTAATAATTTTTGATGCATGTCACTAGGAAGGTAATTTAGCTCCTCGTTTCTCCAAGCTCCATGAACCCACACATCTTTGATAATAGGGAACAAATCTGGATATGCCGAAACCGATTCTATCAATGGTTTATCCTCCAGCCATAAATCAAACCAGAAATTTGTATCTTCCCCATTCCCGATTAGCCATTTGCAATTGAGCAATGTTTTTTTAATCCACCTCCCAATGTTTAACCAATTTTTTGGGCCTTTTAGGAAACTTTCAATAATCCATGCGTGATTGTTATTCAAATATTTACTTCTGAAATAAGAGGACCATAAGCTCTTATGGGATATAATCTTCCATGCCATTTTCATCCTGAAAGCATCCGCAATATCCACCAGTTTCCTTATTCCTAGACCTCCTTCATCATGAGGTTTAGAAATATTCTTCCAGGAGACCCAATGAGCTCTATTATTACCCTCATAATCATTCTAGAAAAAAGAAGCAAATATTCCTTCAATTCTCTGAATCACTCCTTTCGGAATATTGGATCCCATCAACGTATGAATAGGCATAGAGGATAGCACATGCTTCAACAAAATAAGTTTTCCCCCGTTGGACAGCATTTTTCCTTTCCAACCCTCTATCTTATTTCTGACTTTGATTATAATATAATCATAGTAAACATTCTTCACTCGCCCGTAGAAGATGGGGATGCCCAAATACCGAAAAGGGAACGAATCAATAGCAATTCCACTACAGGTAACCAGCCTACCACGATCTCTCTCAGATTTTGTATCAGCTACATACATCGCGCTCTTTTGCTTATTAACTTTTTGCCCCGAAGCTGCTTTATAAGCTGACACAAACTTGAAGAGCTACTGAATAGATTTTTTCTGTCCATTACAAAAAATAAGCGTATCGTCAGCAAACAACAAATGAGATATAGGGATGGCATTTCTGGATGTTCTAAAATAACCAACTTTGCTTGTTTGGAAAATCTTCTTCAAACCTCTGCTCAGAACCTCTTCTGCCAATATGAACAAAGCTGGGGAAAGAGGATCCCCTTGTCTCAGACCCCGGGAGGACTGAAAAAATCCTTGCATTCTACCGTTCAAGATAACTGAGAAAAATGGAGAAATAATACACCCTTTTATGAGCTTCAACACTTTATCATTAAACCCAAATCTCTGCAGAACTCGAATAAGAAAGTCTCACTCAAGTCTATCGTATGCTTTAGCCATATCCAATTTGAAAATCACATTCCCACCTCTTACTTTCCTGTTTATATTCGTAGCTAGATCTTGAGCCATGGAAATATTATCAATTATATTTCTCCCTTTAACAAAAGAAGACTGTTCTTCAGCAATTAACTTGGGAAGGAGCATACCTAGCCGAGTAGCAATCACTTTTGCAATGATTTTATAAAAAACATTACATAAACTAATCGGTCTGAAATCAACAAAGGTCTTCGGATTCTCAACTTTAGCAATAAGACAAAGCAACGTTGCATTAATAGCTCTTGGAATAAACCCATACTCGAAGAAATACTGAATTGCAGCAACCAAGTCAACTTTGATAATTTCCCAACAATGTTGAAAAAACATACCTGAAAACCCATCTGGACCTGGAGCACCAGAGACCGACATATCAAAAACCACAGTGCGAATTTCAGTGACATCCGGCATTTTACAAATCTTTTTGTTTTCTTCATCTGAAACCAAAAGCGGAATATTCTCCTCTATAATATTACCTAGAACCATATGTTCAGATTGTAATATTTTTTGAAAAAATTTAATCGCTTCAGCACCCATCTCATCCTCTTGAGAATACAAGTTCCCCTTTTCATCTTGAATAGCCTGAATCGTATTCTTTTTACGATTGTTTTGGTAAACTGCATGGAAGTATTTGGTATTCTTGTCCCCTTCTTTTAGCCAGTGTTCTCTAGATTTTTGTTTCCAGAAAATTTCCTCGTAATCAAGAAACTTTTTAAGATCGATCTTTGCTTTACTTAAGTCCTGTTGACATTCTTCAGACCAGTTTAATTGAATTTGGTTTTCTAATTCTTCCACCTGACTTTCACAAGCTCTCAGTTAAGCAAAAATATTACCAAAATTGTTCTTGTTCCAACTAGCTAAAACAGATTTTAGATGTTTAAGCTTCAAAAAGAAAGACATTATAGGGTTACCTGTTATAGCAGTAGTCCACGCCTCCTTAACAACATCAAGGAATCCTTCATCTTTGACCCACATGTTTTGAAATTTGAAAGCAGAAGGGCTTCCTTTCAACTTGTTTGCCGCCGTTATTAGAAGGGGAGCATGATCTGAAGGGCTTCTGGGAAGATGAGTAATAGTAGTTTGAGGAAATGCCGAAAGGCAGGCTGAGTTGTATAGAACCCTATCCAATCTTGCCCATATGCAGTGAGCTCTAACTCTATCATTGCACCAAGTAAACCGGTTTCCAAGAAATTCCCCATCTATGAGACCACAGTGAGCAATCATGTCATTAAACTCATCGATAGCATTTATATCAGGAGTTCTCCCCCTTTTTTTTTCTCCAGTATGACGAATAACATTAAAGTCCCCCCCTATCATCCAGGGAGTCAAAAAATCAGAACTCAAAATTCTCAAGTCTTCCCATAGAGCTCTTCTATCTACTTTTCCACAGAAAGCATAAATGAATGATAAACGAAGCTGACCACCCCCCCTGATATTCAACAAAATAGTAATGCATTGCGAAGATCTTTGAATAGACTGAACCATGATTTCTTCTTTCCAATATATCCAAATTCTACTATCATCCCCCTCGTTAACTGCATAGTTTTTAAAACCCCATTCTTTACCGCATGTTTCTAAGAATTTCAGATTCTTCTTTGGATCAAGTAACGCAACAATCTGAATTTTACTTTCCATCACCACTGATTTGAGCCTCCTGCGGGAGTTTGAGTTTCCCGCCCCTCTTATATTCCATATGATTGCCTTAATCATTAGGTACCTTTTGGATTACCCCTTGCACACCCGCTCTCGATTTTGATCGAGTCACTCTTCCCACTGTGTTTAGAGTGCTACCTTCTGTGTCTTTGTCCAGTTGTTTTTCTGAATAATTTCTCAACCATACCGATCCCACAATTCTCTTGGAGAAAGTTTTGCAACTGTGAATGAATTCCTCCCTATTGAGAGAGGTTTTTTCTCTCCCCTTTTTAATATCCGATTGGCTGCCTTCATCCATCATAAAATTAAACTTTTTATTTTGATCTCTCCTTTGACTATACTTAACTTTTGGTTTTGCTAATTGGAGAGCTTCCAGTAATTCATGATGATCATCATCGTGATAATCATCATCCATCAATCCACAGCTTTTTTGATGCACCCCTATATCCAACTCCTTACCGGAATCTAGAAAATCTTCTTGACAGCCTTCTTCCTCTTCCATCTCCCTTTTTTCAGATTGAGTATCCTCAATCTCCATACCAGCTTGTTCTTCTGTAGATTTACTAATCTCGTGCATCTCTAACTCCTGATTGTCTCCTTCTATAAATACTCCAAGCTGTATAATATCTTCTGTTGATTGAACTTTCTTGCATGATTCTGAAATCAAGATCAAATCTGTAGGATTACAGTTGGACTTTTCCCCTTCCCAGTTGGAGTGTTTTCCTTCTTCATCTTTTCCAGCTACAGTAGTATTCAGTAGCACGGTCTGCTTGTCTAGTTCCTTTGGCTCATGTTGTTTGCTGCTTCCAAAAGTTTTCTCAACCCATCGGGTTGTTGATTCCTAAGCATTAGGATCTGTATACGTATCCCCTCTGTCTCTATGCCTTTCGGTTTCTTCTTAACAGACCCAATACCAGATTTTTTTCCTCCCTTTCTACAATTGTGGCCAATCTTATGACATTTATCACATAATATGGGTTCCTTTTCATATTTTATGTGCTGCCATCGCCCAGCTGTGCCTAAACCCAACCAAAACCTCTCAACTTTGTATGTTTTTACATCAATTTCAACACACAGAAGAGCCACGCTAGGTCTGGACAGTGTTTGGGTTGGGTTCATCTACTTTCAATACTCTTCCAACTATGTTTCCTATAGCTTTGAGATCTCTGGGATTAAAAAGATTTATTGGTAAGCCTGGAAGAGATATCCATATAGGAACAACTGTAGGTTCAAAACCTGCCTGG
>JABCRI010000774.1:0-17500 GCA_015143295.1 Tetracentron sinense | reverse complement strand
ATGCATCAGGCTCCGGACAGGCTCTGGGTAATGATGCATTAGGCTCTCGGACAAGCTCTCGGTCATGTTGCATCAGGCTCCCGATCATGGTGTGTCAATCTCTCGGCCATGATGCATCAGGCTCTCGCACAGGCTCTCGGCTATGATGCATCAGGCTCCTGGTCATGTTCCATTACCCGCTCGATCAGGATCTCGGCCATGATGCAACAGGCTCCCGGACAGGCTCTCGGCAATGTGGCATCAGGCTCCCGGTCATGTTGCATCAGGCTGTCGGCCATGATGCATCAGGCTCCCGATCATGTTGCATCAGCCTCTCGGTTAGGCTCTCGGCCATAATGCATCAGGCTCCCGATCATTTTGCATCAGCCCCTCGGTCAGGATCTCGGCCATGATGCATCAGGATCCCGGACAGGCTCTCGTCCATGATGCATCCGGCTCCCGGTCATGTTGCCTCAGCTCCTCCGTCAGGAACTTGGCCATGATGCATTAGGCTACCGGACGGGCTCTAGGCCATAATGCATCAGCTTCCTGGCCAAGTTGCATCAACCTCTCGGTCAAGCTCTCGGCCATGGTGCATCATGCTTCCGGTCATGTTGCATCAGCCCCTCCGTCCGGATCTCGGCAATGATGCATCAGGCTCCCGGACTAGCTCTCGGCCACGATGCATCAGGCTCCCGGACAGGCTCTCGACCATGATGCGTCAGGCTCCCGGTCATGTTGTATCAGGCTTCTGGTCAAGAACCCGGCCATTATGCATCAGGCTCCTGGACAGGCTCTCGTCCATGATGCATCAGGCACCCGGACAGGCCCCCGGTCATGTTGTCTCAGCTCCTCGATCAGGATCTCATCCATGATGCATTAGGCTACCGGACAGGCTCTCGGCCATGAAGCCTCAGCTTCCCGGTCATGTTGCATCAACCTCGCCGTCAGGGTCTCGGCCATGATGCATCATGCTCCCGGTCATGTTGCATCAGCCCCGCCGACAGGATCTCGGCCATGATGCAACATACTCCCGGTCATGTTGCAACAGCCCCTTGATCAGGCTCTCGGCCATGATGCCTCAAGTTCCCGGATAGGCCCACGGCCAAGAGGCATCATGCTCCCGGACATGTTGCATCAGGCTCTCGAACAGGCTCTCGGCCATGATGCATCAGGCTCCCGGCCAGGCTCTCGGCCATGATGCGTCAGGATCCCGGTCTTATTGCATGAGGCTCCCGGTCAGGATCTCGGCCATTATGCATCAGGCTACCGGACAGCCTCTCGTCCATGATGCATCAGGCTCCCGGTCATGTTGCCTCAGCCCCTCGGTCAGGATCTTATCCATGATACATTAGGCTACCGGACATGCCCTCGGCCATGAAGCATCAGCTTCCCAGACATGTTGCATCAACCCCTCCGTCAGGATCTCGACCATGATGCATCAAACTCCCGGACAAGCTCTCGGCCATGACGCATCAGGCTCCCGGTCATGTTGCATCAGCCCCTCGGTCAGGCTCTCGGCCATGATGCATCATGCTCCTGGTCATTTGCATCAGCCACGCCGTCAGGATCTCGGACATGATGCAACATACTCCCGGTCATGTTGCATCAGCCCCTAGATCAGGCTCTCGGCCATGATGCCTCAGGTTCCCGGATAGGCCCACGGCCAAGAGGCATCATTCTCCCGGTCATGTTGCATCAGCCACTCGGATATGCTCTCGGCTATGATACATCGTGCTCCCGGTCATGTTGCATCAGCCCCTCCATCAGGATCTCGGCCACGCTGCATCAGGCTCTCAGACAGGCTCTCATCCATTATGCATCAGCCTCCCGGTCATGTTGCATCATCCGCTCGATCAGGCTCTAGGCCATGATGCATCAGGCTCCCGGACAGGCCCTCGGCCATTATGCATCATGCTCCCGTTTATGTTGCATCAGCCCCTCCGTCACGATCTCGGCCATGATGCATCAGGCTCCCGATCATGTTGCATAAGCCTCTCGGTCAGGCTCTCAGCTATGATGGATCAGGCTCCCGGTCATGATCCATCCGGCTCCTAGACAAGCTCTCAGCCATAATCTTTCAAGCTCTCGGTCATGTTGCATCAGCCCCTCGGTCAGGCTCTCGGCCATGATGGATCTGGCTCCCTGCCATGATGGATCAGATCTCATCCATTATGCATCAGCCTCCCGGTAATGTTGCATCAGCCGCACGGTCAGGCTCTAGGCCACGTTGCATCAGGCTCCCGGTCCTGACGGCGGGGCCATTATGCATCATGCTCCCGGTCATGTTGCATCAGCCTCTCGGTCAACCTCTCGGCAACGATGCATCATGCTCCCGTTGATGTTGCATCAGCCCTTCCATCAGGATCTCGGCCACGATGCATCAGGCTCCCGGACAGGCTCTCGGCCATAATGCATCAGGCTCCCGGTCATGTTGCATAAGCCTCTCGGTCAGGCTCTCGGCCATGATGGATCAGGCTCCCGGTTATGATCCATCAGGCTCCCGGATAGGCTCTCGGCCATGAAGTATCAAGCTCTCAGTCATGTTACATCAGCCCCTCGGTCAGGCTCTCGGCCATGATGCATCAGGCTCCCGAAAAAGCTCTCGGTAATGATGCATTAGGCTCCCGGATAAGCTCTCAGTCATATTGCATTAGGCTCCCGGTCATGGTCTGTCAGGCTCTCGGCCATGATGCATCAGGCTCTCGGACAGGCTCTCGGCTATGATGCATCGGGCTCCAGGTCATGTTGCATTAGCCGCTCGGTCAGGATCTCAGCCATGATGCAACAGGCTCCCGGACAGTCTCTCGGCAATGTGGCATCAGGCTCCCGGTCATGTTGCATCAGGCTCTCGGCTATGATGCCTCAGGTTCCCGGATAGGCCCACGGCCAAGAGGCATCATGCTCCTGGTCATGTTGCATCAGCCATTCGGACAGGCTCTCGGCCATGATGCATCATGCTCCCGGTCATGTTGCATCAGCCCCTCCATCAGGATCTCGGCCACGTTGCATCAGGCTCTCAGACATGCTCTCATCCATTATGCATCAGCCTCCCGGTCATGTTGCATTAGCCGCTCGGTGTGGCCCTCGGCCATGATGCATCAGGCTCCCGGACAGGCCCTCGGCCATTATTCATCATGCTCCCGTTCAGGTTGCATCAGCCCCTCCGTCAGGATCTCGGCCATGATGCATCAGGCTCCCGGACAGGCTCTCGGCCATGATGCATCAGGCTCCCGATCATGTTGCATAAGCCTCTCGGTCAGGCTCTCGGCCATGATGGATCAGGCTCCCGGTAATGATCCATCAAGCTCCCGAACAAGCTCTCGACCATAATGTATCAAGCTCTCGGTCATGTTGCATCAGCCCCTCGGTCAGGCTCTCGGCCATGATGGATCAGGCTCCCGGCCATGATAGATCAAGCTCTCATCCATTATGCATCAGCCTCCCGGTAATGTTGCATCAGGCGCACGGTCAGGCTCTCGGCCACGATGCATCAGGCTCCCGGTCCTAACGGCGGGGCCATTATGCATCATGCTCCCGGTCATGTTGCATCAGCCTCTCGGTCAACCTCTCGGCAACGATGCATCATGCTCCCGTTCATATTGCATCAGCCCTTCCGTCAGGATCTCGGCCACGATGCATCGGGCTCCCGCACAGGCTCTCGGCCATAATGCATCAGGCTCCCGGTCATGTTGCATAAGCCTCTCGGTCAGGCTCTCGGCCATGATGGATCGGGCTCCCGGTTATGATCCATCAGGCTCCCGGACAGGCTCTCGGCCATGTTGTATCAAGCTCTCGGTCATGTTACATCAGCCCCTCGGTCAGGCTCTCGGCCATGATGCATCAGGCTCCCGGACAGGCTCTCGGCAATGATGCATTAGGCTCCCGAACAAGCTCTCAGTCATGTTGCATTAGGCTCCCGGTCATGGTCTGTCAGGCTCTCGGCCATGATGCATCAAGCTCTCGGACTAGCTCTTGGCTATGATGCATCAGGCTCCTGGTCATGTTGCATCAGCCGCTCGGTCAGGATCTCAGCCATAATGCAACAGGCTCCCGGACAGGCTCTCGGCAATGTGGCATCAGGCTCCCGGTCATGTTGCATCAGGCTCTCGGCCATGTTGCATCAGCCTCTCCGTCAAGCTCTAGGCGACAATACATCAGGCTCCCGGTCATTTTGCATCAGCTCCTCGGTCAAGATCTCGGCTATGATACATCAGGATCCCGGACAAGCTCTCGTCCATGATGCATCCGGCTCCCGGTCATGTTCCCTCAGCTCCTCCGTCAGGATCTCGGCCATGATGCATTAGGCTACCGGACAGTCTCTAGGCCATGATGCATTGGGTCTGTTAAGAAGAAACCGAAAGGCATAGAGACAGAAGGTTTAAACAAAGAGAAAAAGAGAGGGGATACGTATACAGATCCTAATGCTAAGGAATCAACAACCCGATGGGTTGAGAAAACTTTTGGAAGTAGCAAACAAGATGAGCCAAAGGAACTAGACAAGCAGACCGTGCTACTGAATACTGCTGTAGCTAGAAAAGATGAAGAAGGAAAACACTCCAACTGGGAAGGGGAATAGTCCAACTGTAATCCTACAGATTTGATCTTGATTTCAGAATCATGCAAGAAAGTTCAATCAACAGAAGATATTATACAGCTTGGAGTAGTTATAGAAGGAGACAATCAGGATTAACAGATGCATGAGATTAGTAAATCTTCAGAAAAACAAGCTGGTATGGAGATTGAGGATACTCAATCTGAAAAAAGGGAGATGGAAGAGGAAGAAGGCTGTCAAGAAGATTTTCTAGATTCCGGTAAGGAGTTGGATATAGGGGTGCATCAAAACAGCTGTGGATTGATGGATGATGATTATCACGATGATGATCATCATGAATTACTGGAAGCTCTCCAATTAGCAAAACCAAAAGTTAAGTATAGTCCAAGGAGAGATCAAAATAAAAAGTTTAATTTTATGATGGATGAAGGCAGCCAATCGGATATTAAAAAGGGGAGAGAAAAAACCTCTCTCAATAGGGAGGAATTCATTCACAGTTGCAAAACTTTCTCCAAGAGAATTGTGGGATCGGTATGGTTGAGAAATTATTCTGAAAAACAACTGGACAAAGACGCAGAAGGTAGCACTCTAAACACAGTGGGAAGAGTGACTCGATCAAAATCGAGAGCGGGTGTGCAAGGGGTAATCCAAAAGGTACCTAATGATTAAGGCAATCATATGGAATATAAGAGGGGCGGGAAACTCAAACTCCCGCAGGAGGCTCAAATCAGTGGTGATGGAAAGTAAAATTCAGATTGTTGCGTTACTTGATCCAAAGAAGAATCTGAAATTCTTAGAAATATGCGGTAAAGAATGGGGTTTTAAAAACTATGTAGTTAACGAGTGGGATGATAGTCGAATTTGGATATATTGGAAAGAAGAAATCATGGTTCAGTCTATTCAAAGATCTTCGCAATGCATTACTATTTTGTTGAATATCAGGGGGGGTGGTCAGCTTCGTTTATCATTCATTTATGCTTTCTATGGAAAAGTAGATAGAAGAGCTCTATGGGAAGACTTGAGAATTTTGAGTTCTGATTTTTCGACTCCCTGGATGATAGGGGGGACTTTAATGTTATTCGTCATACTGGAGAAAAAAAAGGGGGGAGAACTCCTGATATAAATGCTATCGATGAGTTTAATGACATGATTGCTCACTGTGGTCTCATAGATGGGGAATTTCTTGGAAACCGGTTTACTTGGTGCAATGATAGAGTTAGAGCTCACTGCATATGGGCAAGATTGGATAGGGTTCTATACAACTCAGCCTGCCTTTCGGCATTTCCTCAAACTACTATTACTCATCTTCCCAGAAGCCCTTCAGATCATGCTCCCCTTCTAATAACGGTGGCAAACAAGTTGAAAGGAAGCCCTTCCGCTTTCAAATTTCAAAACATGTGGGTCAAAGATGAAGGATTCCTTGATGTTGTTAAGGAGGCGTGGACTACTGCTATAACAGGTAACCCTATAATGTCTTTCTTTTTGAAGCTTAAACATCTAAAATCTGTTTTAGCTAGTTGGAACAAGAACAATTTTGGTAACATTTTTGCTCAACTGAGAGCTTGTGAAAGTCAGGTGGAAGAATTAGAAAACCAAATTCAATTAAACTGGTCTGAAGAATTTCAACAGGACTTAAGTAAAGCAAAGATCGATCTTAAAAAGTTTCTTGATTACGAGGAAATTTTCTGGAAACAAAAATCTAGAGAACACTGGCTAAAAGAAGGGTACAAGAATACCAAATACTTTCATGCAGTTTACCAAAACAATCGTAAAAAGAATACGATTCAGGCTATTCAAGATGAAAAGGGGAACTTGTATTCTCAAGAGGATGAGATGGGTGCTGAAGCGATGAAATTTTTTCAAAAAATATTACAATCTGAACCTATGGTTCTAGGTAATATTATAGAGGAGAATATTCCGCTTTTGGTTTCAGATGAAGAAAACAAAAAGATTTGTAAAATGCCGGATGTCACTGAAATTCGCACTGTGGTTTTTGATATGTCGGTCTCTGGTGCTCCAGGTCCAGATGGGTTTTCAGGTATGTTTTTTCAACATTGTTGGGAAATTATCAAAGTTGACTTGGTTGCTGCAATTCAGTATTTCTTCGAGTATGGGTTTATTCCAAGAGCTATTAATGCAACGTTGCTTTGTCTTATTGCTAAAGTTGAGAATCCGAAGACCTTTGCTGATTTCAGACCGATTAGTTTATGTAATGTTTTTTATAAAATCATTGCAAAAAGTGATTGCTACTCGGCTAGGTATGCTCCTTCCCAAGTTAATTGCTGAAGAACAGTCTGCTTTTGTTAAAGGGAGAAATATAATTGATAATATTTCCATGGCTCAAGATCTAGCTGTAAACACCCCAATTTTGCACCCCCTTAATCACCTTGCACACCTCTAAAAACCCTTTAAAAAATCCATTTTTAAAACCATCTTTCCATGTGCTTCGATTTCCGAGAAATGCCCCACAGGTAAAAATTGACCAAAATACCCCTCGGGTGAAAAATGACCAAAATACCCCTCGGGTGAAAAATGACCAAAATGCCCCTGAAAAAGTGCTGAAAAGTTTTCATTTTGTTTAAAATGATTTTATAAATTTTTTGATCAATTTTGGCTATTTTTGGAGTTGAATCGGACTTAAAACGGTTGAAAAATGACCGAAATGCCCCTATAGCGTAAAATGACCAAAACGCCCCTGAAAAGTGCTGAAAAATCCATGTTTATCTCGAACATTTTTCTGGATTTTATCAGCTCAATTTTGACTATTCATGGGCTCAGAATAAGCTTAAAACGACAAAAACAATTTCTCGGTAAATAGGAGCATAAACAAAAAAACCCAAAAAAACTCATTTTTGAAGACCCAAACAGGCCCTAAGGGGCAAGCTCGCCCTTTTAAAAGGCGCGGGACCATGTGGGCCCCACTTGTACAGTAAACTTCATTTTTAATATCTTTATTTGCTAAATAATAAAATATTGTAAATCGCGCCTTTTTAAAAGGCGCGGATTTAGAAATATCGCGTTGCCGACGCGTTGCCGACTCACTGTTCATACCACTTTACTATTCATTAAAATATAGTAAATCGCGCCCTTTAAAAAGGCGCGGACCTCGTTTTGAAAAACTATAAATACCCCCCATCCCTTCCTTCATTCTATATTCCTTTCTACTTTCTCTCTTCTCTCTCCTCTTTCGAAAATCTCCCTTTTGGCGTCGGCGATCCCGGGAATTCGATTTCGAAGAATCGTTCTCGGGAGCACTTATTTCAGAGATCCTATTGGGTTTCCCGGAAGGTAATATCGCCGAACTCTGACGTTTGCTTAGTCGTTTATTAGTTTTAATTATTTTATTGTTTTTAAATACTTAGACTGCTTACCCTGTCGAACCCTTGCCCGGTTTTACTTAAACTCGGCTTACCCTGTCGAACCCTTCCCCGGTTTTACTTAAACCCGGCTTACCCTGTCGAACCCCTGCCCGGTTTTACTCAAAACCCGGCTTACCCTGTCAAACCCGTGCCCGGTTTTATTCAAACCCGGCTTACCATGTCCAACCTCTGCCCGGTTTTATTCAAACCCGACTTACCCTGTCGAACCTCTGTCTGAACTTCGGTTCAAACATACCATACCCTGTCGAAACCCTGTCCGAATCTCGGCTCAAACCTTGATTCAAAACCTCACCTAAACCCTACCTAAACCCTAATTAAACCCTGTTTCAAATCCCATCAAACCCTAAACCTAAAGGCTCCTTGACATGAGCTAAAACTGTCCAAGTGCTCCTTGACATGAGCCAAAACTGTCCAAACGCTCCTCAGCACGAGCTTAAAAGGTCACCTCGCTCCTCTAACAGGAGCAAAAACCCCTGAACCATTCAAAAACACCCTAACATCCAAATACCAATCTCAGCTTGTCAAACACCCATAATCCAAACACCCAACAAATCAAACTATCAACTACCCATCTGGAACTACGTGTGGCTTGATTCCACTGACTGTGGATACGTAGGCAACCCTGATCGGGTTCAGCTCACCTAGGATAGAACCCCTATCCTGTCCCGGCTTACTTTAACATGTACATTACAGTTCATACAATATTTGTCAAGCATATAGATGAAATACAAGTTTCTCTTATGGTTTCCCCACTTTAATTCAGACTTAAGGAGTAGGTAACCATCTCCGGATGGGAGTTTAGGAGTGCCTAACACCTTCCCCTGACTCAAATGAACCCTTACCTTGAACTCTATTTCCAGACCAAAGCCTTATCCAATCTTTTAAGGGACCCTATTTTCCCACATAATCTAAATAGGTGGCGACTCTCTCTTTTCAACATTTTTAACACTATTCCTCCTCGGGAGTGGGGGTTAACATCCCGGGTCTACAAGCCCCTCGGTCAGGCTCTCGGCCATGATGCATCAGGCTCCCGATCATGGTGTGTCAGGCTCTCGGCCCTGATGCATCAGGCTCTCGGACAGGCTCCCGGTTATGATGCATCAGGCTCCTGGTCATGTTGCATCAGCCGCTCGGTCAGGATCTCGGCCATGATGCAACAGGCTCCCGGACAGGCTCTCGGAAAGTGCCATCAGGCTCCCGGTCATGTTGCATCAGGCTCTCGGCCATGATGCATCAGGCTCCCGGTCATGTGGCATCAGCCTCTCGGTCAGGCTCTTGGCCATGATGCATCATGCTCCCGTTCATGTTGCATCAGCCCCTCCGTCAGGATCTCAGCCACGATGCATCAGGCTCCCGGACAGGCTCTCGGCCATAATGCATCAGGCTCCCGGTCATGATGCATAAGCCTCTCGGTCAGGCTCTCACCCATGATGGATCAGGCTCCCGGTTATGATCCATCAGGCTCCCGGATAGGTTCTTGGCCATGATGTATCAAGCTCTCGGTCATGTTGCATCAGCCCCATGGTCAGGCCCTCGGCTATGATGCATGAGGCTCCCGGACAGTCTCTCGGCAATGATCCATTAGGCTCCCGAAAAGCTCTCAGTCATGTTGCATTAGGCTCCCGGTCATGGTGTGTCAGGCTCTCGGCCATGATGCATCAGGCTCTCGGACAGGCTCTCGGCTATGATGCATCAGGCTCCTGGTCATGTTGCATCAGCCGCTCGGTTAGGATCTCAGCCATGATGCAACAGGCTCCCGGACAGGCTCTCGGCAATGTGGCATCAGGCTCCCAGTCATGTTGCATCAGGCTCTCGGCCATGATGCATCAGGCTGCCGGTCATGTTGCATCAGCCTCTCGGTCAGGCTCTCGACCATAATGCATCAGGTTCCCGGTCATTTTGCATCAGCTCCTCGGTCAGGATCTCGGCCATAATGCATCAGGATCCCGGACAGGCTCTCATCCATAATGCATCAGGCTCCCGGTCATGTTGCATAAGCCTCTCGGTCAGGTTCTCGGCCATGATGGATCAAGCTCCCGGTTATGATCCATCAGGCTCCCGGACAGGCTCTCAGCCATTATGCATCATGCTCCTGTTCATGTTGCATCAGCCCCTCCGTCAGGCTCTCGGCCATGATGCATCAGGCTCCCGGACAGGCTCTCGGCCATGATGCATCGGGCTCCCGATCATGTTGCATAAGCCTCTCGGTCAGGCTCTCGGCCATGATGTATCAGGCTCCCGGCCATGATGGATCAAGCTCTCATCCATTATGCATCAGCCTCCCGGTCATGTTGCATCAGCAGCACGGTTAGGCTCTCGGCCATGATGCATTAGGCTCCCGGACAAGCCCTCGGCCATTATGCATCATGCTCCCGGTCAGGTTGCATCAGCCTCTCGGTCAGGCTCTCGGCCACGATGCACCATGCTCTCGTTTATGTTGTATCAGCCCCTCCGTCAGGATCTCGGCCATGATGCATAAGGCTCCCGGGCAGGCTCTCGGCCATGATGCATTAGGCTTTCGGACAAGCTCTCAGTCATGTTGGTTCAGGCTCTCGGCCATGATGCATCATGCTCCCGGTCATGTTGCATCAGCCTCTCGGTCAGGATCTCGGCCATAATGCATCAGGCTCCCGGACAGGCTCTCGTCCATGATGCATCTGGCTCCCGGTCATGTTGCCTCAGCTCCTCCGTCAGGATCTCGGCATGATGCCTCAAGTTCCCGGATAGGCCCACGGCCAAGAGGCGTCATGCTCCCGGTCATGTTGCATCAGCCACTCGGAAAGGCTCCCGGCCATGTGGCATCAGGCTCCCGGTCATGTTGCATCAGGCTCTCGGCCATGATGCATCAGGCTTGGTCAGGATCTCGGCCATGATACACTAGGATCCCGGACAGGCTCTCGTCCACGATGCATCCGGCTCCCGGTCATGTTGCCTCAGCCCCTCCGTCAGGATCTTGGCCACGTTGCATCAGGCTCTCAGACAGGCTCTCATCCATTATGCATCAACCTCCCGGTCATGTTGCATCAACCGCTCGGTCAGGCTCTCGGTCAAGATGCATGAGGCTCCCGGACAGGCCCTCGGCCATTATGCATCATGCTCCCGGTCATGTTGCATCAGCCTCTCGTTTAGGCTCTCGGCCACGATGCATCATGCTCCCGTTCATGTTGTATCAGCCCCTCCGTCAGGCTCCCGGTCATGATCCATCAGGCTCCCGGACAGGCTCTCGGCCTTGATGGATCAATCTCCTGGTCATGATCCATCAGGCTCCCGGACAGGCTCTCGGCCATGATGTATCAAGCTCTCGGACATGTTGCAACAGACCCTCGGTCAGGCTCTCGGCCATGATGCATCAGGGTACCGGTCATGTTGCATCAGCCTCTCGGTTAGGCTCTCGGCAAAGATGGATCAGGCTCCCGGCCATGATGGATCAGGCTCTCATCCATTATGCATCAGCCTCCCGGTCATGTTGCATCAGCCACTCGGTCAGGCTCTCGGCCATGATGCATCAGGCTCCCGGACAGGCTCTCGGCCATTATGCATCAGGCTCCCGGTCATGTTGCATCAGCCTATCGGTCAGGCTCTCGGGCATGATGGATCAGGCTTCCGGCCATGATGGATCAGGTTCTCATCCATTATGCATCAGCGTCCCGGTCATGTTGCATCAGCTGCTCGGTCAGGCTCCCAGCCATGATGCATCAGGCTCCCGGACAGGCCCTCGGCCATTACGCATCATGCTCCCAGTCATGTTGCATTAACCTCTCGGTCAGGCTCTCGGACATGATGCATTATGCACCCGTTCATGTTGCATCAGCCCCTCCGTCAGGATCTCGGCCACGATGCATCAGGCTCCCGGACAGGCTCTCTGCGATGATGCATCAGGCTCCCGGTCGTGTTGCATAAGCCTCTCGGTCAGGCTCTCGGCCATGATGGCTCAGGCTCCCGGTCATGATCCATCAGGCTCCCGGACAGGCTCTCAGCCATGATGTATCAAGCTCCCGGTCATGTTGCATCAGGCTCCCGGTCAGGTTGTATCAGCCCCTTGGTCAGGCTCTCGGTCATGATGCATCTGGCTCCCGGACAGGCTCTCGGCCATGATGCATCAGGCTCCCGGTCATGTTGCATCAGGCTCCCGGTCATGTTGCATCAGCCTCCCGGTTATGTTGCATCATGCTCTCGGCAATAATGCATCCGGCTCCCGGTTACGTTGCATCAGCCTCTCGGTCAGGCTCGGCCAAGATGCATCAGGCTCCTGGTCATCTTGCATCAGCCTCTCAGACAGTCTCTCGACCATGATGCATCAAGCTCCAGGTCATTTTTCATCAGCCCCTTGGTCAGGATCACGGCCATGATGCATCAGGCTCCCGGACAGGCTCTCGTCCATAATGCATCAGGCTCTCATCCATGATGCATCATACATTAGTCAATGATGCATCAGGCTCTCTGCCATGGTGCATCACGCTCCCGGTAATGTTCCATCAACCCCTCCGTTAGGATCTCGGCCATGATGCATAGCTCTCGACAATGATGCATTAGGCTCCCGGACAAGCTCACAGTCATATTGCATCAGGCTCCCGGTCATGGTGTGTCAGGCTCTCGGCCATGATGCATCAGGCTCTCGAACAGGCTTTTGGCTATGATGCATCAGGCTCCTGGTCATGTTGCATCGGCCGCTCGGTCAGGATCTCGGCCATGATGCAACAGGCTCCCGGACAGGCTCTCGGCCATGATCGTCAGCCTCTCAGTCAGGCTCTAGGCCATGATGGATCAGGCTCCCAGTCATGGTCCATCAGGCTCTCGACTATGATGTATCAAGCTCTCGGTCATGTTGCATCAGCCCCTCGGTCAAGCTCTCGGCCATGATGGATCAGGCATCCGGTCATGATCTATTAGGCACCCGGACAGGCTCTCGCTCATGATGCATCAGGCTCCCGGTCATATTGCATCAGCCTCTCGGTCAGGCTCTCGGCCATGATGGATCAGGCTCTCGGCCATGATGGATCAGGCTCTCATCCATTATGCATCAGCCTCCCGGTCATGTTGCATCAGCCGCTCGGTCAGGCTCTCGGCCAAGATGCATCAGGCTCCCGGACAGGCCCTCGGCCATTATATATCCTGCCCCGATCATGTTGCATCAGCCTCTAGGTCAGGCTCTCGGCCACGATGCATCAGGCTCCTGTTCATGTTGCATCAGCCCCTCCGTCAAGATCTCGGCCATGATGCATCAGGCTCCCGGTCAGGATCTCGGCCATTATGCATCAGGCTCCCGGACAGGCTCTCGGCCATGATGCATCAGGCTCCCAGACAGGCTCCCGGTCATGTTGCCTCAGACCCTCGGTCAGGATCTCATCCATAATGCATTAGGCTACTAGACAGGCTCTCGGCCATGCAGCATCAGTTTCCCAGTCATGTTGCATTAACCCCTACGTCAGGATCTCGGCCATGATGCATTAGGCTACCGAACAGGCTCTAGACCATAATGCATCAGCTTCCCGGCCATGTTGCATCAACCTCTCGGTCGAGCTCTCGGCCATGATGCATCATGCTCCCGATCATGTTGCATCAGCCCCTCCGTCCGGATCCCGGCCATGATTCATCAGGCTCCCGGACTGGCTCTCAACCATGATGCATCAGCCTCCCGGTCATGTTGCATCACGCTCCCGGACAGGCTCTCATCCATGATGCATCAGACTCCCGGACAGGCTCCCGGTCATGTTGCCTCAGCCCCTAGGTCAGGATCTCATCCATGATGCATTAGGCTACCGGACAGGCTCTCGGCCATGAAGCATCAGCTTCCCGGTCATGTTGCATCAACCACTACGTCAGGATCTCAGCCATGATACATCAAGCTCCTGGACAGGCTCTCGGCCCTGATGCATCAGGCTCCCGGTCATGTTACATCAGCCATGAAGCATCAGCTTCCCGGTCATGTTGCATCAGCCCCTCCGTCAGGATCTCGGCCATGATGCATCATACTCCCGGTCATGTAGCATCAGCCCCTCGGTCAGCCTCTCGGCCATGATGCCTCGGGTTCCCGGATAAGCCCGCGGCCAAGAGGCATCAGGCTCCCGGTCATGTTGCATCAGCCACTCGGACAGTCTCTCAGACAAGCTCTGATCCATGATGCATCATGCTCCCGGTCATGTTCTTTCAACCACTCGGTCAGGCTCTCGGCCACGATGCATCAGGCTCTCGGTCATGATGCATCAGGCTCCCGGTCATGTTGCATAAGCCTTTCGGTCAGGCACTCGGCCATGAAGCATCAGCTTCCCGGTCATGTTCCATCAGCCCCTCCGTCAGGATCTCGGCCATGATGCCTCATACTCCCGGTCATGTTGCATCAGCCCCTCGGTCAGGCTTTCGGCCATGATGCCTCGGGTTCCCGGATAGGCCCACGGCTAAGAGGCATCAGGCTCCCGGTCATGTTGCATCAGCCACTCGGACAAGCTCTCAGACAAGCTCTGATCCATGATGCATCATGCTCCCAGTCATGTTGCTTTAGCCGCTCGGTCAGGCTCTCGGCCATGATGCATCAGGCTCTCGGACAGGCTCTCGGCCATGATGCATCAGGCTCCCGGTCATGTTGCATAAGCCTTTCGGTCAGGCTCTCGGCCATGATGGATCAGGCTCCCGGTCATGATTCATCAGGCTCCCGGACAGGCTCTCGGTCATGATGTATCAAGCTCTCGGTCATGTTGCATCTGCCTCTCCGTTAGGCTCTCGGCCACGATGCATCTAGCTCCCGTTCGTTTTGCATCAGCCCCTCAGTCATGATCTCGGCCATGAAGCATCAGGCTCCCAGACAGGCTCTCGGCCATGTTGCATCAGCCTCTCGGTCAGGCTCTCTGCCATTATGCATCAGGCTCCCGGGCAGGCTCCTGGTCATGTTGCCTCAGCACCTCGGTCAGGATCTCATCCATGATGCCTTACGCTACCGGACAGACGGTCGGCCATGAAGCATCAGCTTCCCGGTCAGGATCTCGGCCATGATGCATGAGGCTCCCGGGTAAGCTCTCAGCCCTGATGCATGAGGCTCCCGGGCAGGCTCTCGGCCATGATGCATTAGGCTCCCGGACAAGCTCTCAGTCATGTTGCTTCAGGCTCTCGGCCATGATACATCAGGATCCCGGACAAGCTCTCGTCCATGATGCATCTGCCTCCCGGTCATGTTGCCTCAGCTCCTCCGTCAGGATCTCGGCATGATGCCTCAGGTTCCCGGATAGGCCCATGGCCAAGAGGCATCATGCTCCCGGTCTTGTTGCATCAGCCTCTCGGAAAGGCTCTCGGCCTTGTGGCATCAGGCTCCCGGTCATGTTGCATCAGGCTCTCGGCCATGATGCATCAGGCTCGGTCAGGATCTCGGCCATGATACATCAGGATCCCGGACTGGCTCTCGTCCATGATGCATCCGGCTCCCGGTCAAGTTGCCTCAGCCCCTCCGTCAAGATCTTGGTCACGTTGCATCAGGCTCTCAGACAGGCTCTCATCCATTATGCATCGGCCTCCCGGTCATGTTGCATCAACCGCTCGGTCAGGCTCTCGATCATGATGCATGAGGCTCCCGGACAGGCCCTCGAGCATTATGCATCATGCTCACGGTCATGTTGCATCAGCCTCTCGGTCAGGCTCTCGGCCACGATTCATCATGCTCCCGTTCATGTTGCATCAGCCCCTCCGTCAGGATCTCGGCCATGATGCATCAGGCTCCCAGACAGGCTCCCGGACAGGCTCTCGGCCGCGATGGATCAGGCTCCCGGTCATGATCTATCAGGCTTCCCGGACAAGCTCTCGGCCATGATGGATCAATCTCCTGGTCATGTTCCATCAGCCTCACGGACAGGCTCTCGTCCATGATGTTTCAATCTCTCGGACATGTTGCATCAAGCCCTCAGTCAGGCTCTCAGCCATGATGCATTAGGGTCCCGGTCATGTTGCATCAGCCTCTCAGTTAGGCTCTCGGCAATGATGGATCAGGCTCCCGGCCATGATGGATCGGCTCTCATCCAATATGCATCAGCCTCCCGGTCATGTTGCATGAGCCACTCGGTCAGGCTCTCGGCATGATGCATCAGGCTCCCGGACAGCCCTCAGCCATTACGCATCATGCTCCCGGTCATGTTGCGTAAGGCTCTCGGTCAGGCTCCCGGCCAATGTGGATCAGGCTCCCGGCCATGAGGATCAGGCTCCCGACCATGATGGATCTGGCTCCCGTCATGTTGCATAAGCCTCCCGGTCAGGCTCTCGGCCATGATGTATCAAGCCTCTCGATCATGTTGCATCAGCCCCGCGGTTAGGCTCTCGGCCATGTGATGCATCAGGCTCCCGGTCATGTTGCATCAGCGTCGCAGTCAGGCTGTGACCATGATGGATCAGGCTCCCGGCCATGATGGATCAGGCTCTCATCCATTTATGCATCAGCCTCCGAGTCATGTTGTCATTCAGCCACTCGGTCCAGGCTCTCGCCATGATGCATCAGGCTCCTGGACAGGCCCTCGGCCATGATGCATTATACTCCTGGCCATGTTGCATCAGCCCCTCCATCAGGATCTCGGCCAGGAGCATCAGGCTCCCGGATAGGCGTTTCATCATGATGCATCAGCCCCGTCATGTTTGCATAAGCTCTCAATCAGGCTCTCGTCATGTTGCAGAAGCCTCACACAAGTCGTGCTCACTCATGCCCCAAGGTCCCTGATCCATCAATCCATGCGCAATCAGGCTTCCCAGTCATTTCTCCATCAAGCTCCCGACAAGCTCTCGCATGAGTATCAGGAACTCTCGGTCGCTTTCAAAAGCCCCGTCAGGTCAATAATGCTTTCTACTGCAAATGATGCATCAGACGAAAACAAAAAAAAATCTCCAAGAATCCCGGACCAAGCTCTCGCAATGATGCATATAGGCTCCCGGACAAGACTCTCATCTTGTGGTTCAGAGCGTCCCGATCATGGGTGTTGCACAGCTCGCTAATACACATGATGAATCAGGCATCTCGGAACATGATGCAATCAGGCTCCTCTGAAACAAGGAACTACTCGACCTGAATGATCACGGCTCCTGTCATGTTGCAATATCGCGCGCGTATAAAAAAAAAAAATCAGGATCATCAGCCATGATGCACAAGTCATCCCGGACAAAAATGGATGCTCTCGACTATTTGGCAATACACGGAATATCAGCCGAAACTCATTAGTTGCAAAAAATCCAGGCAATCTTGGCCCTGATGCACCCGCTCCTGTCCATGTTGCCAATCAGCCACAGACGTCGTTCAGGCGCTCGACCAATAATAGAACACGCTCGCCGTTCCGTGTTGCAAATCAGCCCCTCTTCACGAAGATCCCGCCAGGAGGGGCATGCGCAGAGCACCCGTACGCGCTCGTACCAGATGCATCTTAGCTCCCCCGAGTCATGTTGCCTCGGCTCCTCCAGCCTATCGTTGTCCGACATAAGGAATGATATTAGGCTAAACCGAAGCTCTAGCTATAATAGCCTACAGTTCACCCCGCACATAGTAGCAATCAAACCCTCTCGGGGTATGGCTCTCTCGGACCATGATGCAATCAAGTCTCCGGTCATGTTGCCATCAGCCCCCCAA
>JABCRI010000773.1:0-40110 GCA_015143295.1 Tetracentron sinense | reverse complement strand
TTTCCTTTAAATCATATTAACCATATAATCCAAGTATAATCTTTCTAGATTGAATAAATATATAGATCAATTGTTGTTCGATCCTTGTTGCTTGAATTTGGTCTGCTAATTACCTCAGTTTAAGTTGACATACAATGATGTTCTAATTTGCACCTTCCTCTGCCTGATTTCGTAAAGGTGTTAGTTCCTATTTACAGGTTCTGATATTATCCATATGGTTCCCTAGAGTATCAAATCTAGATAACCAATGTCCAAAAAAATTCCATAAGGTGAGCCCCCTAGATATAAAACAATTATGACATTAAAGTAACGACCTTGATTTGTGTGATAGCTACTAGTGAATGCAAACAGTGATAATGGCTACCTAAAAACAGTAGGTATCTATATGGATTGCTAGTGTGACAAGCCCCTACTGGCATTCGAAATAGCTACCTCTCACTTGATGAAGTCACCAGTGTACAAAACTATTATTGTACTCCAAAAGAAGTTTCAGAATGAGTACATTTACTGACAAGAAATGACAATAAATTTGGTTTAGTCAAATTTGAGGTAAAACTTGCTCATCAAGTATATGGATGCTTATTGGTTTTTTAAATCTAGTTTGTTGAAAATTAGAGGCATTTTGACATATAAGTCAAACAAGATTAAGAAAAGCACCATTCAAAGAGTCCAGATGCATTTTTGATTTCATACTCACATTACTTCTAATTGTAATCTTGACTCTGAGTGTGAATTTGCTGCACATACCATATTTAATCACCGTGAAAATCATTCATTTTCATAATCCTTGTTATGTCTTACTTATATATCAATTCTTGGTGATTAATGATTTATATTTTATGAATCACTTTTGCATTTTTTTGGTCGTTGGGGCCTTTGAGGTGAAAATGAATTTTCATGTTTCCATGGTTGAGGGGGAGAAAGGTTTTAAATTGTAAATTTTTAAATTTTCAGACCACCGATCGCTCGGTTCTAAAGACCGATCGATCGGTCTTTCGTGCAGTGTTATAAAACCCTCTTTCTATTTTTTTTGTTCCTTGTTCTCCTACCTCCCCGAGCGATCCCTCGTTTTCTTCTCCTACACATCCTTCATACGGTCATTCCTTTCTATTCTAAAGGTTTCCCCAGCATCTAAACGGTAGGTTTGTGAATTTTCTTGTTTAACGATTTAGATTGATTTTCCCTTCGTCTAGGCATTGTGTTCTTGCATTTCTCTTCCATGGCTTTGTTTTTGTCCGTTAATCCTTCTTGCCTATCTTCATTCTTGCGTTCCCAAACTTCGGAGGTTGGTCCTCAAACAACCAGAGGATCCGTCCTCAAGATGAGGAAAACCTAGAGCCATCTACTTTCACCTCCAATAGGGCATGGTATTTCCATTGGGGACAGACCAATTCGTAGAATCATTGATTCTACTGCTGAGAATCGCCAAAAGGCTTTGGCTGATAAAACTGGTAAAAACAAGGGTAAAGCCTCATCTTCCCATGCCAGTCTACATCTTCTTTCATTAATCCGTCGGCTGCTCACTTTAACCGTGCATAGTTTGAGCAAGAAGGCATCATGGTTGAGCGTGGAATTCAAATTTCAGACTTTGATGATTTAGTATCTTCCTAAACTCATTACCGATCGTAAGGGAAGGTATTCTCCATCTATCCTGTCCAGCTCCTATTCAGTTGTTTCAGGAATTTATTCCAATGTTTTCTGATATCAACTTGAAAACTTGGTCTTTCAAAACTAAAGCTTTAGAAAAATCTGTGGTAATAATCCTGATTTTAATTGCTGCTATTCTTGTTTTGTCCTCGAGTTCCAAATGCTTATTATCCTTATAGATATAATATGTGAGGATAAAGAAACCATGGAACAAGTTGTTACCTTGCTAAGTGGCCCTCCTTCATTTTGGGTTGTTCTCTCATTGAAGTGTCTAAACTCACTAGGGAATTGCAAGACTTGTAAACCTAGTCATGAGATGCCAATATCACCCAAAGGTTCATACTGCAGACCTTAGGGAAGAAGAGCTCGTTTCTATTCCGTCTTCTTCGTGGGGATGATATTGATCTTGGAGCACATTTATCGATTTGATTGATCCAAGCTCATCGATCTGACAACTGTAGTTGGAGCCCTTCCCTTTGGATCTCTTATCACTAAACTTCTGGTTTACAGGGGTCATTTGCACCTCCTGGTGCTCCTACTCGAGTACCTAAGGGTCCAATCAATAAAAAGACCCTATCTCAGAGTTTCTCACATGCCTCCGTTCGAGATACAGAGGAGGGAGCAGAAGTTGGGTGTTGGGTCATCTCGTCCTCCACCGACCACTATGGATGATCTTGGGAGGATGATGAGAGAGATGCAGATGGATCTCCGGACTCATATTTCATCATACGAGGAGTTTACTACAGAGGTTCGTGTAGACTTGGATCTCTCGATGCCGCCGTGCTAGGAGTACAGCGAGATGTTCGAGATTTTCGCGCTTACTATGAGTCCACAGCTCACTTTCTGATGATGAGCAGGAGTAATAGTTCGTGATGAAAGTTTATCTTAGTCGGGTGCCAGTTTTTATTTGACATTTTGATGTATTTTGTCTTGGTTGTATTTCTGGATATTATTGACTTGTTATGGATATATACATTTGAATGGTTTAAGCTCATATTTTACTATCTCATCTCATTTCAATGGTTTATGCATTACTTTTCTACTCCAACTTGTCATGATTTACCAAACTTAGAACCTGTTTGCCTGCACATGCTAAATCAAAAACCTGTGAAGCATGGGAAATAAAATATAGGATAATTCACAATTCCACAATCCATAACAGGTTAGCATTTCCATAATACTATCAACACATTACATGAACTATTACCATCTCCCCCTTTTTGGCTCGAAATGCCAAAGGTGGAGTAGAAAAGTAATGCATAAACCATTGAAATGAGATGAGATAGTAAAATATGAGCTTAAACCATTCAAATGTATATATCCATAACAAGTCAATAATATCCAGAAATACAACCAAGACAAAATACATCAAAATGTCAAATAAAAACTGGCACCCCGACTAAGATAAACTTTCATCACGAACTATTACTCCTGGTCATCATCAGAAGTGAGCTGTGACTCATAGTAAGCGCGAAAATCTCGAACATCTCTCTGTACTCCTAGCACGGCTGCATCGAGAGATCCAAGTCTACCACGAACCTCTGTAGTAAACTCCTCGTATGATGAAATATGAGTCCGGAGATCCATCTGCATCTCTCTCATCATCCTCCCAAGATCATCCATAGTGGTCGGTGGAGGACGAGATGACCCAACACCAACTTCTGCTCCCTCCTCTGTATCTCGAACTGAGGCATGTGAGAAACTCTGAGATAGGGTCTTTTTATTGATTGGACCCTTAGTACTCGAGTAGGAGCACCAGGAGGTGCAAATACCCCTTGTAAACCAAGAAGTTTAGTGATAAGAGATCCAAAGGGAAGGGCTCCAACTACAGTGTCAGATCGATGAGCTTGGATCATCAAATCGATAAAATGTGCTCCAAGATCAATATCATCCCCACGAAGAAGACTGAATAGAAAACGAGCTCTTTCTTCCCTAAGGTCTGCAGTATGAACCTTTGGGTGGATATTGGCACTCATGACTAGGTTTACAAGTCTTGCATCCCTAGTGAGTTTAGACACTTCAATGAGAGAACCAACCCAAAATGAAGGAGGGCCACTTAGAAAGGTAACAACTTGTTCCATGGTTTCTTTATCCTCATCAGTCTTATATCTATAAGGATAATAAGCATTTGGAACTCGAGGACAACCAAGAATAGCAGCAATTAAATCAGGATTTATTACCACAGATTTTTCTAAAGCTTTAGTTTTGAAAGACCAAGTTTTCAAGTTGATATCAGAAAAATTGGAATAAAATTCCTGAACCAACTGAATAGGAGCTGGACATGATAGATGGAGAATACCTTCCCATTTACGATCGGTAATGAGTTTAGGAAGATAATAATCATCAAAGTCTGAAATTTGAATTCCACGCTCAACCATGATAGCCTTCTTGCTAAAATATTCACGGTAAAGTTGAGCAGCCGAAGGATTAATGAAAGAAGATGATAGACTGGCATGGGAAGATGAGGCTTTACCCTTGTTTTTACCAGTTTTATCAGCCAAAGCCTTTTGGCGATTCTCAGCAGTAGAATCAATGATTCTACGAATTGGTCTGTCCCCAATGGAAATACCATGCCCTATTGGAGTGAAAGTAGATGGCTCTAGGTTTTCCTCATCTTGAGGAGGATCCTCTTGGTTGTTGAGGACCAACCTCCGACGTTTGGGAACGCCAGACATGAGATAGGCAAGAAGGATTAACGACAAAACAAAAGCCATGGAAGAAAATGCAAGAAAACAATGCCCTAGACGAGAAAATCAATCTAAATCGAAGAAAATCCACAAATCTTACCTTTTAGATGCTTGGGAAACCTTTAGAATAGAAAGGAATGACCGTATGAAGGATTTGTAGGAGAAGGAACCGAGGGATCGCTCTGGAGGTCGGAGAACAAGTGAACAAAAAAAATAGAAATGAGGGTTTTATAACACTGTTCACGAAAGACCGATCGATCGGTCTTTAGCACCGAGCGATCGGTGGTCTGAAAATTTTTAAAAAATTTACAATTAAAACCTTTTCTCCCCCTCAACCAATGGAACATTGAAAATTCATTTTCACCTCAAAATGACCAACTGACCAAAAAATATGCAACATGTGATTTCATAAAAATCATAAATAATAATCACCCAAGAATTGATATATCAAGTATAGACATAAACAAGGATTATGTAAACATGAATTGATTTTCACCGGTGATTAAATATGGTATTTGCATCAAATTCACAATCAGAGTCGAGATACAATTAGAAGTAATGTGAGTATGAAATCAAAATTCATTACTGGACTCTTTGAATTGGTTTCTTTTCTTAATCTTGATTTTGACATTATATGTCAAATGGGACTCTAAAATTTTCAAAAACTAGATTTAAAACCAATAATCATCCATATTTATCTGATGAGCAATTTTTACCCCAAATTTGACTAACAAATTTATTTCATTTCTTTTTCAGTCAAATTGTACTCATTCTGAAAATTCTTTTTGGAGTACACATATATAGTTTTTAGTACACTGGTGACTTTCACTCAAGTGAGAAGGTAGCTCTTTCTAATGACAGTAGGGGCTTTCACACTAGCAATTCCATATAGATACCTACTGTTTGTCTAGGTAGCCATTACTCACTGTTTGCATTCACTAGTAGCTATCACACAAACTCACAGGTAGTCCTTTCCATGTCAATAATTTTTATATCTAGGGGGCTCACCTTATGGAATTTTTTATGACATTGGTTATTCTAGATTTGATTAATCTAGGGAACCATATGGTATAATATCAGAACCTTTAAATAGGAACTAAAACCATTTAAAGAATCAGTCAGAGTGCATGTGCAAATTAGAACATCATTGTATGCTCAACTCTAACTGAGGTTAATTAGCATGACCAAATTCAATCACAAGATCGAACCAACAATTGATCTATCCTATATTATTCAATCCTATGAAATATTTATCCTTGGATTATATGGTTAAATATGATTTCAAGGAAATAACATTAAGCAAAAAGATAGGAAAAATAAGGTCATACAAACACATTATTTTTTGCAATATTTTTCAATTTTTGAATGTTTTTGGATTTTTATTACATAAAAAAATATAGCTCTATGACATAAATAGAACATGAAGAACACCTAGGCTATGAAACAAGTACACCATTACTCAACTCCACACAAACCGATGGATTTCCTAAGGAGTTCAAACCTAAGGGAATCTAAAGGTTTTGTGAGAATGTCCGCATATTGATTCTCTGTTTGGACATACTCAATAGACACAACTTTTTGCTCAACAAGATCACGGATGAAGTGATGCCTAATGTCTATATGCTTTGTGCGAGAGTGTTGTACAGGATTTTTGGAGATATTGATTGCACTTGTGTTATCACAATACACAATCATAGTGCTTTGATCAATCCCATAATCCTTCAACATCTGTTTCATCCACAGAAGTTGGGTGCAACAACTACCAGCTGCTATATACTCAGCCTCGGCTGTAGACAAGGAAATGGAATTCTGCTTTTTGCTAAGCCAAGCAACTAAGCAGTTTCCAATATAGAAACACCCGCCGGAGGTGCTCTTCCTATCATCAGTATTTCCAGCCCAATCAGCATCGGAATACCCCACGACAATGACATTGGTATCGAAAGAATACCAGAGGCCTAAGGACATAGTTCCACTCACATAGCGAATGATACGCTTGACAGCAACTAAGTGAGACTCTTTGGGATTTGCTTGATAACGGGCACATGCTCCAACACTAAAGGCTATGTCGGGTCTAGTAGCAGTTAGGTAGAGCAAACTACCAATCATGCTTCTATAATTAGTCTGATCGACATCCTTCCCTGAAGTATCTTTACTAAGCTTTATAGTAGTACTCATAGGAGTCCTAGCATGCTTAGCAGAACTCATTCCAAATTTCTTCACTAGATTTTTTGCATATTTGATTTGAGATACTGAGATCCCAGAATCCAATTGCTTGATCTGAAGACCAAGGAAGAAACTTAGCTCACCAACCATGCTCATTTCAAATTCATTTTTCATTTGTTCAGCAAATGAATGAGCATGTAAGTCTAATGTGGAACCAAATACTATGTCATCAACATATATCTGGGCGATGACAATATCACCTTTTACATTCTTTATGAAAAGGGTTCTGTCTACTCCCCCTCTCGAAAATCCGTTTTCCAAGAGATAAGTAGTCAGCCTCTCATACCAAGCTCTTGGAGCTTGCTTTAAACCATAGAGGGCCCTTTTTAGCCGATATACTTGATCAAGGTGATGTGGATCTTCAAACCCTTTTGGTTGTTCCACATAGACTTCCTCATGTAGAATGCCATTCAGAAAGGCACTCTTAACATCCATTTGAAAAAGTTTGAATTTCATATGGCAAGCCACAGCTAGAAGAATTCTTATTGATTCTAGCCTGGCTACAGGAGCAAAAGTTTCATCGAAGTCAATACCTTCAATTTGGGTGTATCCTTGTGCAACTAACCTAGCCTTATTTCTTATGATAGTACCTTTTTCATCAGATTTGTTCTTGAAAATCCATTTGGTACCTATCACATTTGTATTGTTAGGCCTAGGTACTAAATACCAAACATCATTCCTAGTAAACTGAAGTAACTCTTCTTGCATTGCATTTATCCAATTATCATCTGCAAGAGCTTCAGCTACATTCTTGGGTTCAAAAGATGATGTATAGCAAATGTAGCTAACTTCATTTTCAATTTGTTTCCTCGTTCTCACTCCACTTTCAACATCACCAATTATATCAGTGGGGGTGTAAGGACTCATGACCCTAGGATGTGTAGGTTTTGATGGAGATGTTTGCTTATCAACAGGTGGTGTTGAAATAATTTCAACATTTACATTTTCAGCACTTTCATCATCCTCACGTTGCACATTTTCAACACCGGAGTCATCCACAACTACATTTATGGACTCCATAATTGTAGAGGTTCTCAAGTTATACACTCGATAAGCTCTACTGTTGGTGGAATATCCAAGAAATATCCCTTCATCACTCCGGGATTCAAATTTGCCCAGTTGCTCTCTATCCTTAAGGATATAGCATTTACTTCCGAATTCTCGAAAGTACTTGACACTAGGTTTCTTGTTATTCCACAACTCATATGGGGTTTTCCATGTTCCAGGTCTTACAAAAACTCTATTAACTATATAGCAAGCAGTGTTAACTGCCTCAGCCCAGAAATGAGAAGCTAGATTGTTGCTATGAAGCATAACTCTAGTCATCTCTTGGAGAACCCTGTTCTTCCTCTCTACTACACCATTCTGCTGAGGTGTAATAGGTGCAGAAAATTCATGTTTGATACCCGACTCATCACAAAAGTCGTTGTACTTAGAGTTTTCAAACTCCTTTCCATGATCACTTCGAATTCGAGTGATTGGGCATCTTTTCTCATTTTGAATTTTCAGGCAAATACTTTTGAAATTGTCAAAAGCATCGGATTTCTCTCTTATAAATGTCACCCATGACATTCTTGAGAAATCATCAACCATGACTAGGATGTATCGCTTTCCACCTAGACTTTCAGTTCTTGTAGGACCCATAAGGTCCATATGAATTAATTCCAGTGGATATGAAGTAGCAATACTTGAAGTCTTCTTATGTGGGGTTCTAATTTGTTTACCAATTTGGCATGGCCCACACACAGTAGTAGAAGGCTTTCCTAGTTTGGGAACACCTCTCACAAGCTCTTGCTTAGAGATTTTACTTAGGTCTTTGAAGTTCATATGACCTAGTCTTCGGTGCCACAAATCAACCTCCTCAATTTTAGTCTTATAACAAACATTTGAGGGAATAGGACTGGGAGTTAAGCCGTAGCAATTGTCAGTGGTTCTCAATCCTTCTAGAACACACTTACCTTTACCATTAATGACTAAGCATTTATTTTGGGTAAAGTGCACAGCATGATTATCATCACATAGTTGACTTATGCTAATTAAATTAGCTTTCAGTCCTTCAACTAACAAGGCATCTTTCAATTTCGGTATGCCTGGTGAATCGATAATACCCTTTCCTTTGACTAAAGACTTGCTTCCGTCACCAAAAGTAACAGTCCCATCAGGACAGTCCTCAAATTGAATAAATAAGGACTTGTTACCTGTCATATGCCGAGAACACCCACTGTCGAAGTACCACATTTCTGTGTTTTGGGCTTTCAAGGCAGTATGAATGACAAAGCACTTAAGGTCTTCCTTTCTTACATACACAGTCTTTAAACTTTGTTTAGATCTTTGATCATTAATCTGTGTAGTAGAGACCTTTTTCCTTTTTGTCCTCCTTGACCTTCTTCTGTTTTGTTCAGTTCTAGTTTTTTGATAAATCAAATTATTTCCTCTTGAATAATCATTTGGAATAAATTGACCAGTTCTTGTTCTAGAGATTTGAGCAATTCTATTAACATCATCGCTCAACATTCTAGATTTTTCAGCTAGAACCTGAATCTGCCTTTGAAGAGTCCCTTGACATTGATTTTGGTTCCATGAACCATTTCGGGGAGCTCTCCTAAATGCATTACAATTTGGTCGAATGTGACCTTTCACACCACAAAAATGACATGTGGGTATGAATCTTGGTAGAGGAGGATTTCTTCTAACAGGAATTTGATTCCTTAAAGCATTCACTCTAGGAGCTGTATTTCTAGGCTTTACAAAATTTGTATAAGCCTTAGTACTTGATGTAGAAGGTAAATTTTCTTAGGTTCAGAATGTATTGGCTCAAACACTGCACTAGCCATTGTACCAACAGCTAAAGGACCGGCTGGTGTGTCAACATGTCCTATTCCAGATCTACTCGAATTTGATCCATACTTTCTAACTAATTCATCTAGGCAGCTAGTGTTACCAAACATTCTTACTTCTTTTTCAAGAGTATAGACCTTCTGAATCAAGTCAGTCTTGTCTTTAAGGGTAATTTGGTATTCTTTTTCAAGAAATTTCACCTTATCAACAAGAGAGACTTTAAAAGTTTCCAGCTCCATTTGCAGAGTTCTTAACTCTTCAATTTCTTTCATGGAAGTGTCTCTTTCAACTTCTAATTTTCTGACCACATTATTCAATGAGACATTCTCTTCCAAAAGACATTGAACTTTTATAACAAATGCTTCTTTTTCATTTTCCAACTGACTAACTAGTGCACTCTTCTCTTCTGCTACTAGTTTACAGATATCTCTTTCATTTTGAATGAGTTTGAGTTTTTTGCTCAAAGAGATTTTTGTTTTAGTCAGTTTCAAACTTTCAGCATACAACTTATCATAAGTTGTTTTCAAATCTTCATCACTTTCAGAGTCAGTTTGACTCTTCTGTAAGTCATCACTAGACTCAGTATGAATACTCTCATCACTTCTATCCTTTTCATCAACCGCAGAGGTAGTCTCAAGTATCCCAGAAAGGGAAACAGTGAAAGCCGTATGATTTCCAGTATCTTCACTTGAAGATGAACTGTCAGATTCTTCATTCTCGGAATCACTGTCATCCCAACAGGCATTCATCACCTTGCCCTTACTCTTCTTCTTGTTAGGACAGTTAGGTGAAATATGACCGAAGCCATGGCATTCATAACATTGAACACCTTGGGATTTCTTGTTGCCACTCTTGGAATTTTTCTTGTTTTCCCAGGGCTTAGACTTTGACTTCTCAAAAGTTTTTCCTCCCTGTTTGGGATTAAATCTCTTTTTCGTTCTAAAAAATTTTCGAAATTTTTTAACGAAAAGAGCCATTTCTTCCTCATTCATATCTCCATCACTGTCATCCTCATCCAAAGTTTCCTTGATGGTTTTCAAGGCTAAAGATTTATTCTTCTTGGATGGACGTAGATTGAGTTCATAGGTTTGGAGTGATCCAACCAATTCCTCAATCTTCAGAGAGTCAACATTTTTACTCTCTTCGATTGCAGTGACTTTGGGTTGAAATCTCTCTGGGAGAGATCTAAGGACTTTTCTAACTATTTTGGACTCAGATATTTTCTCACCTAAATTGAAACTAGCGTTGACAATGTCACTAAGTTTTGCATAGAATTCATCAAAAGTGTCATTGTCTTCCATGTTTAAATGTTCAAATTTGGTGGTTAACATTTGGAGTTTTGAGATTTTAACGGTGGTAGTACCCTCATGGGTAATTTCAAGAATGTCCCAAGCCTCCTTTGCTGTTTCACATGAAGAAATTCGTCTGAATTCCTCAGCAGTGACTGCAGTAAAGATAGCATTGAGACCTTTAGTGTTCCATCCACTTGAATTAAGCTCTTCTCTGGTCCATTCATCAGAATATTTGACGACAGTCAAATCACCTACAGTTTTTATGGGCGTAGTCCACCCATTCTGTATAGACATCCAAATTCTCTCGTCTATAGATTTGAGAAAGGCTCTCATTCTAGCTTTCCAGTATGCATAATTATTTCCATCAAAAAGTGGTGGACGAGAGACGGATCCTCCTTCTCTTAGAGTACTCATGATCACGGATAATACAGGATCACACTTAAGGGATTAGCCTTATCAGTGAACAAGCTTTGATACCAATGTCATTGTCGTGGGGTATTCCGATGCTGATTGGGCTGGAAATACTGATGATAGGAAGAGCACCTCCGGCGGGTGTTTCTATATTGGAAACTGCTTAGTTGCTTGGCTTAGCAAAAAGCAGAATTCCATTTCTTTGTCTACAGCCGAGGCTGAGTATATAGCAGCTGGTAGTTGTTGCACCCAACTTCTGTGGATGAAACAGATGTTGAAGGATTATGGGATTGATCAAAGCACTATGATTGTGTATTGTGATAACACAAGTGCAATCAATATCTCCAAAAATCCTGTACAACACTCTCGCACAAAGCATATAGACATTAGGCATCACTTCATCCGTGATCTTGTTGAGCAAAAAGTTGTGTCTATTGAGTATGTCCAAACAGAGAAGAGCTAAAGCTTAAAGAAGATTGAAGAAAGTGAAGGAAAAAGCTTCTACTCCGGATCTAGACAGGTAATGGACTTAGAGACCCTACCTAGGTTGGATTTGACTTAGAATAACCCTAAAAATACCTAGGAGGATAGTTTTAAGCCTACCAAAATTATTTGATCTTAGTTGAATCAAATAAAAATAAAATGAAAATGATTTTGGCAAAAATTCTGTCTCAACCGATCGCTCGGTATTGAGACCGAACGATCGGTGGCCTACCGAGCGATCGGTGGGTATCGACTGGACCAAATATTTGTATGGGGAAATTTTCCAGAGAGGTGATTTAGAATCGAGCGATCGGTCATTAGAACTGATCGATCCGTTTTGGACCGAGCGATCGGTAGTGAGCACCGATCGATCGGTCCCCGTAAAAAGAATTTTTCTTTTTCTGGATTTTTTTTTAACCCTATATAAACAACTTTTGAGAGACCTAATTCGTGTCTTTGATATTTTTGAAAGAGTATAGGTCTGAGAAACTCTTCTAGGGTTTTTCTTATTGCTTTTATTAGATCTTTGTTGATCCCTCCTCTTTCTAAGATCCTAGAGAATGCAAGTATAGATCTAAATCTTTGATCTTGCATTGTGTGATCTCAGATCTGTATGAGATCCTTCTAGGGTTTGAAAATTTACTAAATTGATTCACAACCCTACACCTTGTGTGTGTCCGGTGTTTGATCCGGAGCCTTCGTGGAAGGAGATCGATCGTGTGTGATCGTGGATTTGAAGTCGCTTGAAAAGATTTGGTCGGTGTGGAACCGAAGCTGCTAAGGCGGAGATCGAACCTGCTGGTTCGTGGAAATCAAGAGTAAGAATCTATACCTAGGAACGTCGTTTCTGTTTTGGTAAGGTCTTGTCTTGTACTTGATATCTTTTTATAGTGAAGTTTATTACTGGACAAGGTCCCGTGGTTTTTTCCCGTTAGGGTTTTCCACGTAAAAATCTTCTGTGTTTGATTTGTGTGGATTGTCTGATTGAATTAATCATTGATTTCTAAACATATTAATTGAAAAATTAAAATTGGTTAGAAATTATTAGATAGACCTATTCACCCCCCCTCTAGGTCTTAGAGATCATTGATCTGGATAAATTTCAATTATAATAGAAAAAAGTATTACTTTTAGGAATTTGCAGCATGTAGACTTGCAGGTGTGAGCACAGATCCCGTCCCCGCCCATAGTTAGGGGTAGGGGTTATGATTATGAGTCGCCACTTATTTATTTCAGGGGGATAAGTCCCCAGGTTTATGGATAAGGACTTGGTCTGTTTAGAGTCATATGTAAGAGGTTCGGTTAAGACCCAGGGAAGGTGTTAAGCACCCTGGTTCCCCCATTTGGCAATGGTTACCTACTCCCTAAGTATAAGTCAAATTAAAGTCAATTACTAGTAAAGTGCCTTAGTTTTAATTTATACTAATCGAAGAAGGGAAAAGCTAACTAGGGTCTTATCCGGGTTGGTCGCCTACGTACTCACATTGGGGTGAGATCAGATCGGGCGTAGTTCTGGCACATGAGCCCGTGCCAAGGCAAAGGGAGTGTGTGGGTGCACCAAGGGAGGTTAGGGTCTAGCCTAGGTATTAGGGTTTTGTTGACTGGGTTGGTAAAGTGCTTGGTTTATTTGGATTGGGCCGGGTAGGTCAAGGGCGAAGCCCCGAGGCTTGGGATTGCGCCTGGAGGCCAAGAGTTAAGCCCGGAGGCAAAGGTTCAGTACGGTAGACTAAAGGTTGGGCCTGGTAGGCCGGTTTGGGCCCGAAGGTCAAAGGTAAGCCCGATGGGCTTAGGGTTGGGCCCAGTAAGCCATGATTAGGCCTGAAAGCCAAAAGAGGTTTAACCGGAATTAAGGGGTGGTCTAACTATGGTTAGCGTTGCTAACCGTGGTTGACAAGGTCCAAATTCAACTTTATGGTCCTTACATCATGCTTCGCAATTTTCAAAGATTTTCCAGAATTCTTTCAAGGTTAAATGGGCTTAACCATGATTAAGGAGTTTAACCATGGTTAGTCCAGTTAATCATGATTAGGCAGACTGTAGGATGCGATTTTCGTCACCTAATGCCTTTTTTGATTTTTTGGGAATTTTAGGGAATTTTTAGGATTTAAATAGGCTTAACCATGATCAAGGGAGGGATTAACAATGGTCTAAGCTCATTTTACCATGGTTAGGCTAATTACAAAGTTTGATTTTAATCATTTCTTGCATTTTACAATTTTTAGGAAATTTTCAGAATTTATCCCAAAGGTTAAATCAGCTAACCATGGTTAAAAACTAACCAGGGTTGGGTTAACCCATGGTTAAGGTCTGGGCAAGTCTGAGGTGAGCCCAATGAGATTCGCAAGGCCTAGAATGGCCTACTACCAGGCCTGGGCCCCTGCAAGCCCATCGAACAAGTAATTAGGAATGGCAGTAAATACATTACCGCCATTTCCAATTCTATATAGAATAGAAATGGCGGTAAATGTTCTACCGCCATTCTCAGTCAATTTGAGAATGGTTTTGCTAAGCGGGGCAGGGGTTAAATCTAATCCCAAAGTATCACACACCCTTAGGTAAGGTCAAGGGAAGTTTGCCACGTGTCCTGGGCCTGTGGTGGGCCCTGGACTGGGATCCAAAATGGGCCCGCAATGGCCTATTTAAAGAAATAAACAATATACAATTTAATACCTAAAAGTACAAAAACTAAGAAGAGGATTGTATTTGAATTGAGTCCTTAGAAGGGAATTTTCCTCAACCAAATCCTCTAGTCACTATTAATTAACTCACTAAGCTAAATACTACCATTGGATATATAATAAAAATAATAAACCTCAATTAAAGGGAGCTATATTTCTAAAGTATAGTATTATTATAGAAAAAATATTACTCTTAAGAATTAGCTGCATGTAGACTCACAGGGTCGTGGACGTCTCACTCTTACCAATTCGACAAACACCAAGATTGTGGGCTCCACCACAATATTTGTGCTTGTGTTAAAAGGAGTGAGCGTTTATGGCTAGCACTCCCTTTAGATTTATTGAGGTATAATAATTAATTACTTATCCAATGTTAGTATTTAGCGCACCGAATATTTTTATATGAAACATTATTTAAGCAATAAAAAATCAGATTAGCAAGAATAAAATTTCAATGAAAATTTTGAGTACCCAATCAGAAAGGTGAGACTTACCGCAAGTAAATCCGAAAGCAAGGTTTTCAAGGAATTAATTATCCCTTTTAGAAGTTGTTGATTGTGCATCGTAGTTTCATATAATTTTAATGGAGTAATTAACAACATTAGCGAAGAAATCTACTTTAGAAATCAGAAAATATATTATTAACAAACAAGATAAAAAATTAAACAAAATAATAAAACTTACCGTTAATGAAGTCAACAAAGGACATTCATCGACGGCAACACAGGGAAAAGCAGGACAACTGAGAACAATGAGAGGCCTAGGGTAAGTGGCCGTTTTGTAGAAGTCGTCGTTCACGTCCCATTCCATATAGCTCACAAGATGTAATTGTACATACAAAAAAGTTCAAAATGTCAGTTTCTACTTCAAAATTTTTGAAGAATAAAGAATATAAAATATAATACCTAAAAGTACAAGAACTGAGAAGAGGATTGGATTTGGATCAAGTCTTTAAAATAAAATTTCCCTCAACCAGGATATCTAGTCACTATTGATTAACTCGCTAAACTAAATACTACCAGGAGATAAATAATAAAAATAATATAACTCAATAAAATAAAGGGACCACTATTTCTCTAGTATAGTATTATAATAGAAAAAAGTATTACTTTTAGGAATTAGCTGCATGTAGACTCGCAGGTGTGACCACGGATCCTATCCTCGCCCACAATTAGGGTATGGGTTATGATTATGAGTCGCCACTTATTTATTCAGGACTTGGTCTGCATAAAGTTCTAGGTAAGAGATTCGGTTAAGACCCAGGGAATGTGTTAGGCACCTTGGTTCCTCCATTTGGCAATAGTTACCTACTCCCTAAGTATAAGCCAAATTAATGTCAATTACTAGTCACATGCCTTAGTTTTAACTTATAATAATCCACGAAGGGAAAAGCTAACTAGGATCGAACCCAGGTTGATTGCCTACATACTCATATTGGGATAAGATCAGACCGAGTGTAGTTCTAGCACCTGAGCCCATGCCAAGGCTGAGGGAGTGTGTGTGTTCATTAAGGGTGGTTTAGGGTCTAACCCGGGGGATAGGGTTTTGTTGACCGGGTTGGTCAAGTGCTTGGTTTAGTTGGATTGGGCCAAGGGTGAAGCCCTGAGGCTTGGGATTGGGCCCAGAGGCTAAGGTTCAGTCCGATAGACTAAAGGTTGGGCCCGGAGGCTAATGTATGGACCCGGAGGTCAAAGGTAATCCCCGGTGGGCTTAGGGTTGGGCCCAATAGGCCAAGATTAGGCCTGAAGGCCAAAAGGGATTTAACCAGAGTTATGGGGGTGGTTTAACCATGGTTGAGAAGGTCCAAATTCAGCTTTATGCTCCTTATACCATGCTTGGCAATTTCAAAGATTTTTTCCGAATTCTTCCAAGGTTAAATGGGCTTAACCATGGTTAAAAGAGTTTAACCAGGGTTAGTCCAGTTAACCGTGGTTAAGCAGACTGTAGGATGTGATTTTGGTCACCTAATGCCTTTTATGATTTTTTGGGAATTTTAAAGAATTTTTGGGATTTAAATGGGCATAACCATGATCAAGTAAGGGATTAACCATGGTCAAACTCATTTTACCATGGTTAGGCAAATTGCAAAGTTTGATTTAATCATTTCTTGCATTTTATTATTTTTTGGATTTTTAGGGAATTTTCAGGATTTTTTCCCCTAAGGATAGATCAGCTAACCAAGGTTAAAACTAACCACGATCGGGTTAACCCATGGTTAAGGTCTGGGCAGGTTTGAGGTGGGCCCAGGGATTTTGGTAGGGCCTAAAATGGCCTCCAACCAGGACTGGGCCCTTGCAAAGCCCATTGAACAAGTAAATGGAAATGGCGTTAAATACATTACCGCCATTTCCATTTCTGTATAGAATGGAAATGGCGGTAAATGATCTACCACCATTCTCAGTCAATTTTTGCTAACCGGGGCAAGGTAAACCCAAGGTGTCACATACCCTCAGGTAGGGTCAAGGGAAGTTTGCCACGTGTCCTGGGCCTGTGGTGGGCCCACAGTAGCATGTTTCACCTGTAATTGAAGTTTAAGAATGGTGGTAGTATAACTACCGCCATTCTGGCCAATTCTTTTCCTTGTATTTTAACCATGGTTAGGAAGAGGAGGTTACCCCAGAAGGACCAGGGTAATCTCAGGAAGGTCCTACGAGTCCAGCCCATGCCCTGGAATGAGCCAGGGCTTGCTCAAGTGGGGGCAACAGAGGCTGGAACAGAGAACACCTGGTTTTTACACAGAAGGGGCCTGGCCATGCATGCACGCGGTACGGGGGTGGATTTTTTAGAATTTTTGTGCCCTTGCTTGGGCCTAGGCCGAGTTTTAAAAGTTTTTGAGCCCTAAGGGCTTGGCTAGGGTTTAAGCCCTAAGGGTTTAGGGTTTTGGGCCTCAAGGCTTTGGGGTTGACCTAGTGTTTAACTAGGGTTTAGACCAAGGTTTAGCTAGGGTTTAGACTTAGGGTTAGACCTAGGTTTAGCTAGGGTTTTTCCTAAGGTTAACTTGGTTGGTCATAGGGTTAATTAGGGGTTTACCTAGGGTTAGGCCTAGGGTTGACTAGAGATTTGCCTAGGGTTTTGACTTGGGGTTTAACTAAGGTTGTCCTACGGTTAAGGGGACTTGGTTGGAGGTAACCATGGTTAAGAGATTTTAACCATGGTTAAGAAAGGGGTGTACAAATTGGGTGCTTACAGCAGGGTCGTACACGTCCCACTCTTACCAGCTCGACAAACACCTAGGTTGTGGGCCCCTGGCCCAACAACAAAGTATTTGTGCTTAAGCTAAAAAAGTGGGCGTCAACGGCTAGCACTCCCCTTAATTTTATTGAGGTATAATATTTTAATTATTTATCTAATGTTAGTAATTAACACACCGAATATTCTTATAATGTAAAATTATTTAAGCCATAAAAATAAGATTAGCAAGAACAAAATTTCAATGAAAATTTTGAGTACCCAATCAAAATGGTGGGACTTACCGTAAGTGAAGCCGAAAGCATGGTTAAACAAGGAATTAATGGTCCGTTTTAGAAGTTATAGATTCTGCATTGAAGTTTCCATATAATTTTAATTGTGTAATTAACTACTTTAGCGAAAAAATGTCCTTTAGAAATCAGAAAAAATCATATTATTAACAAAACAAGACAAGAAATTAAACAAAATGATAAAACATACCGCTAATGAAACCGAGAGCAAAGGGTATTCATCGACAGCAACACAGCCAAAAGCAGAAGGGCAGTCGTGAGCAATGTTAGGCCTATGGTAAGTGGCCCTTTTGCAGAAGTCGCCATTCATGCCCCATTCCATATAGCTCACAAGGTGTAGTTGTACATAAAAAAAGATCAAAATATAAGTTTCTACATCAAAATTTTTAAAGAAATAAAGAATATAAAATTTAATACCTAAAAGTACAATAAACCGCTAAGCTAAATACTACCATTAGATAAATAATAAAAACAATAAACCTCAATAAAACTAAAGGGAGCCATATTTCTATAGTACTAGTAGGCGTTGCACGTGCAAAGCACATGCAAGTCTGTATTTTCAGTTAGAACTAGTAATAATCATAAAAACGACATCTTATTTAGCAAGTTTGTAAAAATTCTGTTTGTTTTGGAGTTAACTAATTTAATGGTAATTGAAGCAAAAAGTTTTTCAAATTACTTAAAACCATAATTAATAAAAATACTGCTCTTGAGAGTAGTTGTTGTGGAGGTAATCTTTGCCTAAACCTGTCAAAGAAGTGTTTGAGACGTTTGAAAAAGGACTGCCATCTCGAAAGCATATTATGGGCAGCGTACTTGTAATAAGCTTTTCTATGTTATATATAGCCTGCAGACAATGTAAAACTTGAGCAAAGCAAAGAAACAGTGACGGATAACTTGAAAACTTAATGTGATGGTTATACCTTTCATATCTAAAGATGATTGTATGCACAACCTTAATATATAATACCAATGAAAAATGGGTATGTTAAAAATGCGGACTTTGAAAACACAACCAGCAAGTTGTAGTTGTTAAATTCGATGAAACAATCTTAATTCAGAACACATGTATCAAACAAATGTATGGTATCCATGACAAAAGAGAATCAATTGCACAGATAAACTGCAACAAGTAATAGAGATTAATTCCAGTAAGAAATTAGAAGAGCTATCTTAGAGGGTTGTGGACCGATTATGGCTACCACATTCTTTTCCATTAGCAGCAAAACCACGAGCAAGAATACTGATCAGTTTTTGAAGTAGTAGTTCAACACCATTTGATCTCACTATGTTGGACCTAGAGCACCTACCTCATGCTTTTCTTTGCTGGATCAGTTAGCACCTACTCAGCTCATAAGCTCAAACTTGGCTCATGTGCTTAAAGCCTTGAACCAAAGGCTTAAGCACCCTCCACCTTCGTCCATCCAGCCAGACCGAAGTCCCAGGTACATCTGACATCAAAGGCGCTTCTTAGATTTACAAAACCATCAACCACCCTCTGAATTTGCTATACTCTTGTTCTCTGAACCAATCTTAACAAAGTACCAATAACCTTTTTTGAATGCATGATCAAGATTGCATCCCGACTATATTAAATTAACAAAGCACTTATATAAGCATTCATTACCCACGAGCCAAAGCATATTACATACCCTACAAAACCCATGAATATAGGCCCTCACAAAAGATTGACTATAAAAAAGAAGACAGTGATGATGTGCAAAAAAAAAGGCAAAAGTAGTTGTAAAATGTTTTTCAAGTGAAGGAATATATCAAATATGAACCTGTTGAGTGCAAATTATGTTCTTCTTTGTGAAGCTTGCATTGCAATTTGAATTATGCGTGACAATATTCAATTTGGTCGCTATGTGGATTTGAGGAAGAAGCTAAGTCATTTTGAACTCTAACTCCGATAGTTGAGCACAACCTGTAGAGAGACATAAGATCTTAAGATATGTGGCACAGATATTCCTAAATGGGTGAACATTGATGTTGACAAATGTTGATTTGTTTAATTGATAAAAAAAAATATAAATATGAAGCGAAATAGGAAAACCAACCCTTCACAATTCCAGTCAGACGGTTATGGTTAGGTTAAAATCTACATGGCATAGGTTGTATTAAGGATAATGTCTCAAAGATTTGCGAACATAAGGCTAATGAAACAGGGATGACCAGACGAGATGATCATTCTTGCTGCAACTGGATAATACTTGCACCAAAAACGAAAATATTAATTTAGAAAAAAAGGGAAAGGAAAACTTTAGGGAATAAAATAGAATAAATATTAGAGAATAAAAGTACCTTCTTTTGTGTTGAACATGTATCATATGTTGAAAGCATTCTCTACATCCACATAACATTTCTAGAACTTGTCTATCATCCTATCAACACGCACTGTTCTCCAAATTAAAAGTAAAAGGAAAAAACAGAATAACAAAGAAAACCCTCACAATTTATTTTTTTTTACTATAGTTGCTAAGAAAAATGGGACCTGAAATTGCTTCATTTAAGCTACCAAATAGAATTAGAAGGCCAGAGTGGGTGGGTTGGTGGGAGTCTGTTTGGCTTCGATGATGCGAAGTTCTTTTTGATGCTTTATGGTTTGGGCTGGGGCTGTGTCATCTTCAGCATGTGAGATTGTAGGCGAGAAGGAGACGCATGGGATGGTGAACAAAAATTGAGCAAAAGGGACCTTCTTGTCTACAAAATCCAACAGAAATTTTCGGGATGTTAAAAAGTAGAAAGCTTTTCAAAACTGATTGCTAAACATAAAATTGCAGATCGAAAAAAAAAAGGATAAAGAAGAATTTTATACCTGAAACACACGCGGGATATCTAGATCTCAACTGGAGAGAATGAAACGCAAAAATAAAATATAATCATAATTTGCATTCGTTTTTAGCATAAACCCCTTATTTGATTCCTCTTTAGCATTTTATAGATTTATTTTGAGAGTTATTCAAAAGTGATAGCCAAAGGTAAATTTTAGATAGGAAAACTAAATTACTGGAGGATTTTGGTACCTGGAACACATGCCAGAGATTCGAATCTGAATGCGGAGAGAATGTTTATTGGATTTGGGCAGGTCACTCTCTTTTTCAACTCCGGGTGAATCTGTGTCGTTTGTGACTAATGTTGTGTCATCCTCAACACGTGACAATGTAGGCAAGAAGGGGACGCATGAGCGCGATGAATAAAGAAGGAGAAGGAGAAGGCAACAACAAAAAGGGAAAGCTCTTGAATGTCAATCCAAAAGAAATTTCTGGAACGTGTATTTTAGACATCACACGTGTTATGCCGAAAAAGAAATAGAATGACAGTTGTGAGAAGTATTGTGGCGTGGAAAAATAAAACTCAAGTGGGGTCCACCAACATTGTACAATACCTGCTTGTTCTACAAGCAGGTGACTCCCTCCATGGACTCGGCTGTTGTGTCATATAGGCTATAGCAACAAGAATCCATGCCTCAAGTGTGACGCCCCGAACCCGCGCCTAGGAAACAAGTTCCGAGACACGTGCTCATTCGTCATAACCACGCATGCGGAAGACTTTACCCGCGAAAATGCGGGAATTTTTCAATTTTTCTTATGAGCTTACATAAGCAATAACAACTGGTCATCACAATAACCCATCATAAGCAAATACGTTACCTCACTGGCTAGAATAGCCTTTACTTTTGGCGCCACAACTGTGCCGGAACACTCTCCAAACTCTATCAAGCTATCCGCTTCAAAATCTGAAAACATCAAATGAGAGGAGTGAGCCATAAAGCCCAGCAAAATCCACAATCCATCTAGGCTATTTTCCACCTAGTAATACACATCAGAATGATATAATAATATCGCTCAATTTCCATATTACAATAGTAAATAATATCATAAATCGTGACACGAGGTCACCCAGAGTTATTTCACTTTAGTCGAGGTTCTCAACCTCCAAATATTTTCCCTTGTCAAATTCATCCAATATCAACTATATTCACAACACAAGGTTACCGATTCCAGATAACCGCTCACTCTCTATTCTTGCGTCCACAGATTCGATCGACTAGGCTTTCGTCCGCATACAACTTCTATCCCTGAGTTCACAGACTCAGCTATCAATCAATCGGGCTCATGCCCATTCAAATCATACCTTAAGTCTTTAGACTCAATACAAGATCATACAACTATCTGACTCGGCCACAGTGAGAACCTTGTCCTCACGACATCTCTTTTGAATAGTACACCCATCACTTTCCCTGACCTAGTTAAAGAGGATCTATGAATATCAAATCCACCCACTTCCAACTATCAGTCACGGAGGACTAACATAACTCACCACTACAGACCCAGCCAAAGAGGATCTATGGATATCAAATCCACCCACTCCCGACTATCAATCACAGAGGATTACATAACTCACCACTCCAGACCTAGCCAAAGAGGATCTATGGATATCAAATCCACCCACTCCTGACTATCAGTCACAGAGGATTACATAACTCACCACTCCAGACCTAGCCAAAGAGGATCTATGGATAACACTCCACCCACTCCCGACGATCAGTCACGTACCTCGCCAAAGAGGATCCATGGACATTATTCCACCCACTCCCGACGATCAGTCACGCACCTCGCCAAAGAGGATCTATGGATATTATTCCACCCACTCCCGACTATTAGTCACGGAGGACTAACATAACTCACCACCCCAGACCTAGCCAAAGAGGATCTATGGATATCAAATCCACCCACTCCCGACTATCAGTCACAGAGGATTACATAACACCACCACTCCAGACCTAGCCAAAGAGGATCTATGGATAACACTCCACCCACTCCCGACGATCAGTCACGTACCTCGCCAAAGAGGATCCATGGACATTATTCCACCCACTCCCGACGATCAGTCACGCACCTCGCCAAAGAGGATCTATGGATATTATTCCACCCACTCCCGACTATTAGTCACGGAGGACTAACATAACTCACCACCCCAGACCTAGCCAAAGAGGATCTATGGATATCAAATCCACCCACTCCCGACTATCAGTCACAGAGGATTACATAACACCACCACTCCAGACCTAGCCAAAGAGGATCTATGGATAACACTCCACCCACTCCCGACGATCAGTCACGTACCTCGCCAAAGAGGATCCATGGACATTATTCCACCCACTCCCGACGATCAGTCACGCACCTCGCCAAAGAGGATCTATGGATATTATTCCACCCACTCCCGACTATCAGTCATGGAGGACTATACGACATCACCACTCCTGACGTAGTCAAAGAGGATCTATGGATAATAATCCACCCACTCCCGACTATCAGTCACGGAGGATTACACTTTAACCCTGGTTAGGTTTTCTAACCACCGAGTAACCCCAGTTAATCCAAGCTTTGCTTGATTAACTGAAACAGTTGGGTCCCACGCCCGTGAACCAAATCCAGTAACACACCGTCCCGTTAGGGAACATTTTCAGGCTAATGGATGTGTTCATAGCCTTATACGACTTGCAAAATAACTTTTCGACACCCCAGGGTGACGATACAATTTACCCGGGACCTGATCTGGGCTCCCGAAGGTCCACAGAAAATCAAAACATCACATAGGGGTTTCTGACCCTTTTTCCATCCACGCCTTTTACACAGTGAGTCTAAATCCGGGGTTTTGAGACCCGAGACCGAGGGCTACACCCCTCTACTCATTTTTCACGCACAACCACCTTCCCATAACACTTCCACGGGGTCTCGTACCGTTTTCCATCAACGTACATACATTCCACATAAATAATATAGCAAATAATAGGAAAAATAGAAGAGATGGAAGAGGTTTTTTTTACCTCTTTCACGCACTTCGAGACGTCTATGGCCGAAACGGACACCGCCAACGCGCTCGGGAGGATGATCAACCCTAAGGTAGAACGCATGCAACTCTCTCTCCACTTTCTCTCTCTACCTTTTTCTCTCTCTCTCTCTCTACACGCCAAACGAGACGCCAGGAAAAGAAACGGGCGTCACCAGCGCGTCGGGAACGTCGAAAAACCCCAAGGTGATCTCCCTTTTCCTTTCTCTCTCTTCCTTTCTCTCTCCTCTTTCTCTCTCTTCCTTTCTCTCTCCTCACTTTCTCTCTCTAAACATGTATGTGGCTCTGTCTGCACAACCGTGAGAATGAAGGGGCTGGTCCTCTTTTTATAAGCCTTATAAGGGTTTAGATCATGTGCAAAAGCACATGACCATTTGGTGTGGCAAAAAGTGAGGTTGACCAAGTCAACCGGTTTGACCGGTTTGACTGGATTTTCACACTTTTCACGTATATATCATTTGAAATCCTACGATATAATACCCGATAATGACGAAACTTTAGGTGACCGAACTTGGGACAGTCCGACACCCGCTGTAAAATTTTGGGGAAGAAATACTGAGTTTTGATAGCTGCACTTTAGTCTGGAAGAAAACTGTAAAACCCACTAACTTCCTGATTTTGGACACAAAATACGCTGTCGCTTCTTCGTTTGAGATAACTAACTGCCGAGACGACAAACATTAGTCCCCACGGCCGACTGACACGCATTAGTGCCGACCGCACGGATTTCTATTAGGATCTCCAACAAATATTGGGTCCCACTTAATTTCTGGAAATATGGAAATTTCCCGTTTTTCTAAATTTTATCACACATAATGGCCCCGCGGTCCCGCGAAATGATACCTGACGGAACCGATACGGTAGGGGTGTGTCCCGGCGGTCGACCGGCACACTGTGTGCGATTTTTGCCAAAAGATACTGAGATTTCCTCGATGCACTTCAATCCCGAGCAAAATTCATTTTTTATTACTTTAGCAAATAATTAACTAATTACCTTCATTAAGGACCCATAAACACATAATTTTATTATATTAAAATTCCGGGTCATTACATCAAGACTCATATATGGACTCGAGATCTGAGTCGAATTCACTTGATTTTTACAAACTATAATTATTTATTAGATAAAAGGGGCATACAACTACATATAATTAACAAAAATTTCAGCAAATTCGTTCTAACTCTCAATATCAGAAAAAAAGAAACCTGTAGGGAAAAGGGAGGAAAACTACTGTCCCTTTGTTTTTAAAACATAAATAGATAGACTTTATTAGATAGGTAAAGTTGGGGGATGTTTAGGCGAGGCGGTCACCAGTGATTAGAGTGTTGTTTGCAAAAAAAAATTTATACTTCATTTTTTTTTCTTTTTAATCTTTGAGTCCAACTCTGACACCCGGATCCATCTCTGTGCAACATAGCTTACCTACCTAAAAGAAGAATTAAAAAAACTGATCTCCTTTTTCAGAACCTGCTGAATATCTTCATATAAATATATAATTCATGAATTAAATAAAGGATTTCAAATATTTAGCAGGTTAATCCTGAAATCTGCATCTGATTTTGTATCAATTTTACTCCTGTCGTCACATGTTCTCACTTCAGAAAAGATGAAGGTAATTTGAGTTTTTCAAATAAGTACGAACAAAATATAGAATCTTCAGGAGTATTAGTTCAAGGAGAACACTTTGCGCATGACATAAACAATTGACATGATTTGCAATAACAGAAATCCAACAGTAAGTTATGCCATATATTTTTTTGAAAAAAACTATGGTTTAGGTATGTAGCAGTACTGAAACTTTTTTGAATAGTAGTGAGGTGCTCATGTGTTTTAACTATTTTTATTTTCGCAGAACTATTTGAAACCAGTGTTTTCCTAATTGAGGGTATGCTAAATGTTTGGATGACCTTGTTGTACAGAAGAAATGTGTCTCAACATGTTGTGAATAGAGTATTGCAGCCGTTTGAAGGGTCCAATTGTTCTAACAATAAAGCAAAACCTAAAGTCTGCCTAATAGAAGAATGAATAACACTGAAATTGAAGTAGTGAGTGGAAGGTTCATCATGTTATCACTGCATTTTTTGCCTTTGAGAATGCAGTGCAAACAGGGGATGAAATTCACAGAACAACTTGAAGGAAAACCAGATCTAAAGTTGCATATTGCTATGCATAGCAGAAAGGGATAGTAAGGAACCCAACAACCATCAATGCTAAAATGGTATATAAATTATAAAGTATAAACCATAGAATATAGAAGGAAAATTTTCAAGAACCAAATGAAAGAAAGAAAGAAAAGAACCCTAGAAGGAATAACCAAATAAACTTCAACATCATGTGTGAAGCTATCATGCATAAAATATAAATGTACGAAGTAATAATAATTCAAACAATAGAATAGATGCATAAATGACCACATACATCCAAGATTACACTTCATACCCTAAGGCTAATGCTCATACCCATGCTTCCATCCATTGTGGCCCTTCAGCACCATCTCGTGCACATCCAGCAATAGTGCCGTCAATCAAAAGCTGCTTCAGAGCACAATCATCTAACAACTAACTGTGACCTGTATCCACAAGAAATGCTCCTGCAAACAAGAAAATCCATCCTTCTTTAGATGCAAAAAGGATAAATTGTCAGAATTTGTTGGAGAAGGTATTTCAAATGAGATCCCAAAAGTTACCAGGTTTTATATGCTGCAAGCATTCTGCACTAGTAATCTGAACTGTTTCATTTGAAAGAGCGCAATGGAGTGAGATAAGGTCACTTGCTGAAAGTAAATCATTAAGTGTATCCATTCTTCGGGCAGCCGGAGGAAATGTCATAGAAAGCAAGAAAATTATCCTGACATAAATTACAAACTGGATCATTCAAATAAGGGTGGGTTTGTAGTAATATATTACTGTAAATACTTTCTCATTAAAAGTATTAAAATAATAATGTCATTAATAAATGTGCTAACAATTTAGCACTATGTAGATACAAAAGGGATGATACAGAACTGCAATGTATGAAACTAATCATATTCCACACCTCTCGCCCATCTCTTCCAAAATGGGCTTCTTAAACTCCCTGATTTTGTATACATATCAATCGGTGAGTTTGAGATAATAACTTCCACAAAAAATTATTATACTATACCCATGAATTTTCTTTCCTATGTTGACAAATTCAAACTCACATTGCTGGAAAATGAAAACCAAGGCAAGAATGAGAATCAAGTTGGTGGAAAGTGTTAAGCAATGGGTCAAAGAAAAAGTTCATCGACAGCATCTTAATAGCCCATCAACTGATTTGGGTTGGAGGTGAGGAAGCATGGAAGCCCATAGTCCCTCACCTAATGAAAAACCTCCTACCCAGTACATAAAAAATCCATACAATTTGATAATGCTAAAAACTGTGAGGCTTTTTAAATGTAGTAAATCATTTGGGAAGCCTGTTACCTAATAGTGTTGCAACTTAGATTCTCATCACAAAGATACCCAAAGAGCTGAATTTTTTTTTTTTTTGGGAGCTGAATTACATGCTTTGAACATTTGACAGTTGTTGTTCCAGTTTTAGACCCAAGTCTCTATGGAATCTGACAGAAGTGAACCCGATCAGTTAGATAATGGTTTGTGCATACGCCCAACTCAAGTTCCATGAGTGTGCTAGGATTTTAGATCAGTATTCCATAATCCTGGTTGATGATCCAGGGTGATAAAAATGTCATTTGTATCTTTATACGTAGAAAGTGGAGCAGTATGAGTCCTATAAAATAAAACCGACAAAGAAAAACATGCAGATGTATGATAAATATCATCATATGCATGATCTTACATAGCACCAGCTATCATATTGTCTTCGCTGTAAGTGTGTAAGGTAGATCATTCGACATACTATCATATTTCCAGAGGATATGGTGGAGCTATTAATAATATCAAAATTTGTTGAGACTTAGTCTCAATAACTATTGAAGTTCTAACAATTACATAAAAAATCACAGCACAATATCAAGGAAAGGTGTACTAGGTTAACTGCAAGCAATGTGCAGGTTTGCATTTTAGTTGATTATCATAAGAACCATTGACATATTTTTTTTAAAAGCAAAATAGTAAGAATAAAGATTGTTTTGGAGATAAAAAAAAATACTCCCAATTTGATCCCAGATGGTTGGCACGAGTAGTAGATCTGAATTTCTATTAATATAATTACAAGTGAATTACATTACTATTTCATTAATCATTCAAAAGCATGAAAATAAAAGTTGATTGTACTCGTAATAAAATCTGATGACACAGAGGGAAAAAAATTACTCAAAAGTCTGAGTACAATAAGATATCGTATGGATAAATATTGATCATTTTCTTCACAATCAACATTTACAACAACACAGCTCTTCTCAGCCTTTTCAACCTTAAAACACTCCTAAAGACCAATCAGAAAATTGAAGGAAAATAAGAAAAAAATATCTAAGTAAATCTATATCCTTATAAAAAGAGGGTAGCAACACTTGAAGTAATAATATAACAATACGGGAAATAAAATTCTTACCCCAGGATTGGAAATCTCGGGCATCAAAAAGAAAGAAAATCCAAGGAAGTCATGTTATGCTACTTCATGAGAAATGAGAACTCAAGCAACCAGTCTAATTCATCTTCAACAAATATTCAGAAGCGGTGAGAAGATGGACCTGCCCAATTATTTTAAAACCATGATCCCAAAATACCCAAATGACAAATCTCAATGAAATCTTTTAAAGTCATGGAAACAATACAGGAAGAAAAATAAATCCACTTGATTTTAACAAATAAATTAAAAAAATTGTATAAATAAAAATAAAACCTCCGAAAATATCAAGAATAGCTCTTAAACAATAAAAATCATGAATAAAAAAATGAACAAAAACAAAAGCCTAACCATATTCTTCAGACTCAAATTAAAACAACCTTCAAATAATGCATCAAAAGGGTATGTAGAATCACTGAAACAGGAATACGCAAATGAAACAAATAATGCATCAAATGGGTATGTAGCATCACCAAAACAGGGAAAGGAGATGAAAAAAACTCCATGAATGCATAAAAATATCTCAAAACATCTTAACCATGTATGGGAAAGTGAAAATATCATTAAAAATAACAAAAGTGTAACATAATCTTACATACCCAAATGCATCAAGTGGGTTTGTAAAATTGCTGAAATAGGAAATGAAAAAAATTGGAAACCTCGCCTGAATTTTTTTCATCAGAGACGCTAAAATATAATATGAATGGTTAAAAGCTGCAAGGGAAATATTTTTGGAACTGAAACTAATGAAACCCTAGAAAGGACTTAAAATGTTCTAATTAAAAGATGTGTCGTCTCCATTCAAACGATTTCATGTTCAAAACACAAAATAAAAAGTAATGGAAGAAACCCTAGACTTAGAGAGAGATAGAAGAACCAGGGATGAGAAAATGAGTTTTATCTTCAAAATACAAAGACACTTACAAAGAGAGAGAAAGAACTGAGAATATGAGATCAACAATAGTTGCAGGGTCGGAAGGTCCTACGAGTGCAGTCGGCGGAAGAAGAGTCATCTCCGTCGAGCGGCTGGAGCGGTGGCAGTTCGACGCGTGCGAGAACATGGATGCGGCAGTGGAGATGTTTCAAAAGATTAAGGATATTGTTGGAAGAAAAGTTCGACGAAAAAACTTGAATGTCGGTGTTGCTACGCTCTTTTATAGGGGTATAGATAGTATTATTATAAAAAAAATATTACTTTTAAGAATTAGCTGCATGTAGACTTGCAGGATCGTGGACGTCTCACTCTTACCAGTTCGACAAACACCTAGATTATGGGCCTCACCACAGTATTTGTGCTTGTGTTAAAAAGAGTGAGCTCTATGGCTAGCACTTCCCTTAGATTTATTGAGGTATAATATTTAATTACTTATCTAATGTTAATATTTAGCACATCGAATATTCTTATTATGAAACATTATTTAGGCCATAAAAAAATCAGATTAGCAAAAATCAAATTTCAATGAAAAATTTGAGCACCCAATCAAAATGGTGAGACTTACCGCAAGTGAATCCGAAAGCAAGGTTTTGATGGAATTAATTATCCCTTTTAGAAGTTATTGATTGTGCATCGTAGTTTCATATAATTTTAATGGAATAATTAACTACATTAGCGAAGAAATCTACTTTAGAAATCAGAAATACATTATTAACAAAACAAGATAAGAAATTAAACAAAATAATAAAACTTACCATTAATGAAGTCAACAAAGGACATTCATCGACAGCAACACAGGCAAAAGCAGGACAACCGAGAGCAATGTGAGGCCTAGGGTAAGTGGCCCTTTTGCAGAACTCGTCGTTCACGCCCATTCCATATAGCTCACAAGATGTAATTGTACATGCAAAAAAGTTCAAAATGTCAGTTTCTACATCAAAATTTTTGAAGAATAAAGAATATAAAATATAATACCTAAAAGTACAAGAACTAAGAAGAGGATTGTATTTGGATTTGGATTAAGTCTTTAACATAGAATTTCCCTCAACCAGAATATCTAGCCATTATTGATTAACTTGCTAAACTAAATACTACCAATAGATAAATAATAAAAATAATATAACTCAAGAAACTAAAGGGACCACTATTTCTCTACTATAGTATTATAATAGAAAAAAGTATTACTTTTAGGAATTAGGTGCATGTAGACTCGCAGGTGTGAGCACGGATCCCGTCCCCACCCACAGTTAGGGGTATGGGTTATGAATATGAGTCGCCACTTATTTGTTCGGGAGGGATAAGTCCCCGGGTTTATGGATAAGGTCTTGGACTGCTTAGAGTTCTAGGTAAGAGGTTCGGTTAATACCCAGGGAAGATATCAGGCACCCTGGTTCCCCCATTTGGCAATGGTTACCTACTCCCTAAGTATAAGCCAAATTAATGTCAATTACTAGTCAAATGACTTAGTTTTAATTTATAGTAATACAAGAAGGGAAAAGCTAACTAGGATCAAACCCGGGTTGGTTGCCTACGTACTCACAATGGGGTGAGATCAGACCGAGCGTAATTCTGGCACATGAGCTCGTGCCAAGACTAAGGGAGTGTGTGTGTGCATTAAGGGTAGCTTAGGGTCTAGCCCGGGGGCTAAGGTTTTGTTGACCAGGTGGGTCAAGTGCTTGGTTTAGTTGGATTGGGCCCGATAGGCCAAGGGTGAAGCCCTGAGGCTTTGGATTGGGCCCGGAGGCCAAGAGTTAAGCCTGAAGGCTAGGGTTCAATCCGATAGACTAAAGGTTGGGCCCGGTAAGTCAGTTTGGGCCCAGAGGCCAAAAGGGGTTTAACGGGAGTTATGGAGGTGGTTTAGCCATGGTTAGGGTTGCTAACCATGGTTGACAAGGTCCAAATTCAGCTTTACGGTCCTTATACCTTGGCAATTTCAGAGATATTTTCCGAATTCTTCCAAGGTTAAATGGGCTTAATTTTGGTTAAAGGATTTTAACCATGGTTAGTCCAGTTAACCATGGTTAGGCAGACTGTAGGATGCGATTTTGGTCACCTAAGGCCTTTTATGATTTTTTGGAAATTTTAAAGAATTTCCGGGATTTAAATGGGCATAACCATGATCAAAGGAGGGATTAACCATGGTCAAGCTCATTTTACCCTGGGTAGGCAAATTGCAAAGTTTGATTTTAATCATTTCTTGCATTTTATGATTTTTTGGATTTTTAGGAAATTTCATGATTTTTTCCCCCCAGGATAGATCAGCTAACCCAAGGTTCAAAACTAACCACGGTTGGGTTAACCCATTGTTAAGGTCTGGGCAGGTCTGAGGTGGGCACAGGGAGTTTGGTAGGGCCTAGAATGGGCTCCAACCAGGACTGGGCCCCTGCAAAGCCCATTGAACAAGTAATTGGGAATGGTGGTAAATACATTACCACCACTTCCATTTCTATATAGAATGGATGGAAATGGCGGTAGATGTTCAACTGCCATTCTCAGTCAATTTTATCTAACCGGGGCAAGGGTTAAATCTAAACCCAAGGTGTCACACACCCTCAGGTAAGGTCAACGGAAGTTTGCCACGCGTCCTGGGCCGGTGGTGGACCCGTAATGGCCTATTTCACCTGTAATAGAAGTTTACGAATGCCGGTACAATAACTACCGTCATTCTGACCAATTCTTTTTTTTATATTTTAACCATGGTTAGGATGAGGGGATTACCCCAGAAGGACCAAGGTAATCTCAGGAAGGTCCTAGGAGTCTAGTCCATGCCTTGAAATTGACCAGGGTTTGCTCAGGTGGGGACCACAGAGGCTAGAACAGTGAACACCTAGATTTTACCCAGAAGGGGCCTGGCCCATGCATGCATGCGGTACGGTGTTGTTTATTGAATTTTTGGGTCCTTGCTTCGGCCTAAGCCGACTTTTAAAAGTTTTTGAGCCCCAAGGGATTGGCTAGGGTTTAAGCCCTAAGGGCTTAGGGTTTTGGGTCTTAAGGTTTAGGGTTGACCTAGTGTTTGACTAGGGTTTAGACCAAGGTTTAGCTAGGGTTTAGACTTAGGTATAAAAACAGCAAGGGTTTTTCCTAAGGTTAACAATGGTTGGTCCTAGGTTTAATTAGGGGTTTCCTAGGGTTAGGCCCAGGGTTGACTTAGGGTTTACTAAGGTAATCCTAGGGTTAAGGGGACTTGGTTGGAGGTAACCATGGTTAAAATATTTTAACCATGGTTAAGAAAGGGATGTAAAAATTAGGTGCTTACAGCAGGATCGGGACGTCTCACTCTTACCAGTTCGACAAACACCTAAGTTGTGGGCCCCCGGCCCCACCACAAACTATTTGTGCTTGTCCTAAAAAAGTGGGCTTCAACGGCTAGCACTCCCCTTATTTTATTGAGGTATAATATTTTAATTATTTAACTAATGTTAGTAATTAACACCACCGAATATTCTTATTATGTAAAAATCATTTAAGCCATAAAAATAAGATTAGTAAGAACAAAATTTCAATGAAAATTTTGAGTACCCAATCAAAATGGTGGGACTTACCGTAAGTGAAGCTGAAAGCAAGGTTAAACAAGGAATTAATGGTCCATTTTAGAGTTATAGATTCGGCATCGAAGTTTCCATACAATTTTAATTGTGTAATTAACTACTTTAACGGGGAATTGTACTTTAGAAATCAGAAAAAAATCATATTAATAACAAAACAAGAAAAGAAATTAAACAAAATGATCAAACATACCGCTAATGAAGCCGAGAGCAAAGGGTATTCATCGACAGCAACACAGGCAAAAGCAGGAGGGCAGCCGAGAGCAACGGGAGGCCTATGGTAAGTTGCCCTTTTGTAGAAGTCGCCGTTCACGGCCCATTTCATATAGCTCACAAGGTGTAGTTTTACATGCAAAAAAGATCAAAATATCTGTTTCTACATCAAAATTTTTGAAAAATAAAGAATATAAAATATAATACCTAAAAGTACAAGAACCAAGAAGAGGATTCTATTTGAATCGAGTCTTTAGAAGGGAGCAATATTTCTATAGTATTATTATAGAAAAAATATTACTTTTAAGAATTAGCTGCATGTAGACTTGCAGGGTCGTGGACGTCCCACTCTTACCAGTTCGACAAACACCTAGATTGTGGGTCCCACCACAGTATTTGTGCTTGTGTTAAAAAGAGTGAGCGTTATGGCTAGCACTCCCCTTAGATTTATTGAGGTATAATATTTAATTACTTATCTAATGATAGTATCTAGCAACCTGAATATTCTTATTATGAAACAGTTATTTAAGCCATAAAAAATCAGATTAGCAAGAATAAAATTTCAATGAAAAATTTGAGTACCCAATCAAAAAGGTGAGACATACCGCAAGTGAATCCGAAAGCAAGGTTTTCATGGAATTAATTATCCCTTTTAGAAGTTGTTGATTGTGCACCGTAGTTTCATATAATTTTAATGCAGTAATTAACTACATTAGCGAAGAAATCTACTTTAGAAATCAGAAAATATATTATTAACAAAACAAGATAAGAAATTAAACTAAATAATAAAACTTACCGTTAATGAAGCCAACAAAGGACATTCATCGATAGAAACACAGGCAAAAGCAGGACAACCGAGAGCAATGTGAGGCCTAGGGTAAGTGGCCCTTTTCCAGAAGTCGTCATATTGCTCAGAAGATGTAATTGTACATGCAAAAAAGTTCAAAATGTCAGTTTCTACTTCAAAATTTTTGAAGAATAAATATATAAAATACAAAACCTAAAAGTACAACTAAGAGAGGATTGTATTTGGATCAAGTCTTTAACATGGAATTTCCCTCAACTAGGATATCTAGTCACTATTGATTAACTTGATAAACTAAATACTACCGGTAGATAAATAATAAAAATAATATAACACAATAAACTAAAGGGGCCACTATTTCTATAGTATAGTATTACAATAGAAAAAACTATTACTTTTCGGAATTAGTTGCATATAGACTCGCAGGTGTGAGCACGGATCCCGTCCCCGCCCACCGTTACGGGTATGGGTTATGATTATGAGTCGCCACTTATTTATTCAGGAGGGATAAGTCCCTGGGTTTATGCATAAGGTCTTGGTCTCCTTAGAGTTCTAGGTAAGAGAAGGTTCGGTTAAGACCCAGGGAAGGTATCAGGCACCCTGGTTCCCCCATTTGGCAATGGTTACCAACTCTCTAAGTATAAGCCAAATTAATGTCAATTACTAGCCAAATGCCTTAGTTTTAATTTATACTAATCCAAGAAGGAAAAAAGCTAACTAGGGGACGAACCCGGATTGGTTGCCTACGTACTCACATTGGGGTGAGATCAGATCGAGCGTAGTTCTGACACATGAGCTCGTGCCAAGGCTAAGGGAGTGTGTGTGTGCACCAAGGGTGGCTTAGGGTCTAGCTCGAGGGCTAGGGTTTTGGTGACCGAGTTGGTCAAGTGCATGGTTTAGTTAGATTGGGCCCGGTAGGCCAAGGGTGAAGCCCTGAGGCTTCGGATTGGATGGCCCGGAGGCCAAGAGTTAAGCCCGGAAGCTAAGGTTCAGCCCGGTAGACTAAAGGTTGGGTCCGGAGGCCAAAGTTTGGACCCGAAGGTCAAAGGTAAGCCCGGTCAGCTTAGGGTTGGGCCCGGTAGGCCAAGATTAGGCCCGAATGCTAAAAGGGGTTTAACCGGAGTTAAGGGGTGGTATAACCGTGGTTAGGGTTGCTAACCCTGGTTGACAAGGTCCAAATTCAACTTCATGGTCCTTATACCATGTTTGGCAATTTCAGAGATTTTTCCAAAATTCTTTCAAGGTTAACTAGGCTTAATCATGGTCAATGAAGGTAGTTTACCATTTTAGTTCAGTTAATCGTGGTTAGGTTAGACTATAGGATGCGATTTGTTCACCTAATAGCCTTTCTGATTTTGGGAATTTTAGGGGAATTTCCAATATAAAATGGGCTAAAACAATGATCAAGGGAGGGATTACCATGGTCAAGCTATTTTACCAGGGTAGCAAAAAGCAAAGTTTCATTTTAATAAGTTCTTGCATATTACGACTTTTGGATTTTTTAGGGAATTTTACACAAAGGTTAATCAGGATAACCATGGTTTAAAAAACTAACCAGGGTTGGGTTAACCCATGGTTAAGTTCTGAGCAGGTCTGAGGTGAGGCTCAGGGAGTTTACAGGCTATGGAAATGGCATGCATACCAGGGTCCGCGAGAGCGGCACAGCGCCCTCCGTGCAAAGCCCATTGAGACGAGTTAATTGGGAGAATTGCGGGTAAATAACCTTACGTTCATTTCGAATTTCTGCTATAGAATGGAAATTGGCAGGTAGATGTTCTAAGCTTCTCAGTCAATGAGAATGGTTTGCTAACAGTGGAAAGGGGTAAATCATAAGCCCCGGTGTCACGCACACCACAGTAAGGTCAAGGGCAGTTTGCACGCGTCCTGGGCCTGTGGTGGGCACGGAAATGAGATCCAAAGGGGACCGCAATGGCATGTGTCACTTGTAATGGAAGTTAAGAATGCGGTAGAATAACTACCGCCATTTGGCCTGTACTTTTTTGTATTTAACCACCATTAGGCCAGAGGTGGTTAACCTGGAAGAAACAAGGTAATTTCAGAAGGTCATACGAGTTAGCCAGGCCTGGAATGGACGTAGGGATTGCGCAAGTGGGGGCAACAGAGGTGGAACAAAATCACACTGGTTTTACCCAAACGTGGCCTGGCCAGGGTTTGCTAGGCACGCGGTCCGGGGGTGGTTTTGTTGAATTTTTTTGGACCTGGCTTGGCATAGTCGAGTTTGAAAGTTTTTGAGACCGAAGGGCTTGGCTAGGGTTTTGGTCCTAAGGGCTTAGTGTTGGGCCTTACGGCTTTGGCTTGACCTCTGTATTGACTAGGGTTAACCAAGGTTAGCAGGGTTTACGACCCTTAGGATAGACCTAGGTTTAGCAAGAGGTTTTCCTAAGTCAATTATGGTTGGGTATAGGGTAACTAAGGGGTTAATAGGTTTGGCTAGGGTTAAATAGAGATACCTAAGGTTTTGATTGGGGTTAACTAAGCTAGCCTGGGTTAAGGGGACTGGTTGGAGGTAACCATGGTTAAAAGATTTTAACCATGGTTAAGAAAAAGTGTACAATGGGATACTTTATAGCAGGGTAGTGGGACGTCCCACTTCCCCTTGTTTGGCACTAACCCGATTTTTACAGTTCACCGCCCAAAAACCTAGTTGTGGACCCGGACCACCACAAAGTATCTGATTGTGCTAAAAAAAAGTGGAGCGTCACATAGCTAGCACCCCCTTAATTTTATAAAGTATAATATTGTAATTATTATCTAATGGTAGTAAGTAACACATAATAGGCTTATTATGTAAAAATTTTTAAGCCATAAAATAAGATTAGCCAAGAACAAAATTTCAATAAAATGTTGTGGCCCAAATCAAAAGGGTGGGGCACTTATCGTAATTGAAGCTGTGGAAAAGATAGGTAAACAAGAATTAATGGTCAGTTTAGAAGTCATAGATTCTGCCATCAAGTTTCCATATAATTTTAAATTGTGAATTAAACGATTTTATCGAGGAAATGTCCTTGAGAAAGAAATCAGAAAAAAAAGCATATTTATTAAACAAACAAGATACGAAATTAAACCAAAACGATTTTAAAAAATACGTAATGATAGACAGAAGAGCAAAGGATATCATCGACAGCACCAAAGGCAAAAGCAGAAAGGAAGGGCAGCTGAGGGCGAGGAGGAGCGCAATGAGAGGCCAGGTTTAAGGACAATTTTGAAGAAGTCGACGTTCAACGCCCCACTTCATATAGCCTCACAAGGTGTCGTTTTATCTCATGAAAAAAAGATCAAAATATAAGTTTAATCAAATTTTAAAGAAAGAAAGGAGAATATACACTTAATACCTAAAAGTACAAGGAAGAACTAAGAAGAGGAGGTATTTGAATCAGTCTTTAGAAGGGAATTTTCCTAACCAAGAACTCTAGTCAAAAATTAATTTACTCTAAGCTAAATACTTACCATTAGATAAATAATAAAATAATAAACCTCAATAAAAACTACAGGGAGCAATATTTCTATAGGATAGAAGTATTATAGAAAAATATTACTTTTAAGAATAGCTGCCCATTAGAATCGGCGGGTATGGACGTCCCACTCTTACCAGTTCAACAAACACCTAGATTGGGGCCCCACCAAATGTATTGGCTGTGTTTAAAAGAGCAGCGTTTATGCTAGAACTCCCATTAGATTTATTGAGTTACTATTTAATGGACTGATATAATGTTAGTATTTAGCGCACACAAAAATATCTTATTATGAAACATTATTGCAGCCATAAAAAATCAGATTTAGTAAGAATAAACATTTCAATGAAAAATTGATGACCCAATAAAGCGGGTTGAGTGAGACTTACCACACAGGGAATCCGAAGCAGGGTTTACATTAGAATTAATTATACCTTTTAAAGTTGTTGAGTGTGCTTGTTCGTTTCATATCGTTAATGGATTAAAGTAACTACCTTAGCGAAGCAAATCTACTAAGAAATCAAAAAAGATTATTAACAAAAAACAAGCTAAGAAATTAAACCAACAATAATAAAAACTAAGTTAAGAAGTCAACTAAAGGACATTCATCGACAGCAACACATTGCAACAGCAGGACACCCACGGGCAATGTTAGGCCTAGGGTATGTGGCCCCTTCTGCAGAGAAGTCGTCATGCAGCCCCATGCCATATAGCTCACAAGATGTGATGTACAAGCCAAAAAAAATTCAAATGGTCAGTTTTACATCAAACTTTTGCAGACCCCGCCCTCTTAGCCTATAATACACTCCAGCAACCAGAAGCGGTTCCAGGGGAGCCTGATAGGTGCATCAATTCCTTCACATGTTTACTTTCCTCAATAGGATGAGGCGACATTGCAGACACCACTAACGCACCCCTCAGACTCGTAGGATAAGATACTAGTCCGACGGCGAGACGCGGAAGATTATTAATATATAACTCAATCAATCCCCCAGCGGGAGCTTAACCGGGTTGTTTTCGACATCGTCTGTATCGGTAGTAATAGGAAAAGAACTCTGACTAGCGGGCGATGACGACGCGGCTGCACCCGGCTCGAATCGCCCATGTTTTTTGTAGAACTCACGACCAAGGATTGCCCGGTGCGTACTTTCCGTCCTACGTGGCTTTATTGGGCGTGCGTGGTGAATAGCGCAAGTAAATGATTTAGAACTGCACTTTAATGTACAGACATACATTTGTATTCAGCAGGGAGGGAAAGTCCCGGGTATGGATAGGTCATGATCTGTTAGAGTTCTAGGTAATAGAGTCAGTGACACTCAGGGAAGGTGGTTAGGCACTCTGATTCCCCCATTGGCAATGTTTAACTACTGCCTAAGTATAAGCCAAATTAATGTCAATTACTAGTCACATGTCGTAGTTTAATGAGAATTAATCCAAGAAGGAAAACAACGCATAACTAGGTGGTCGAAGCCGAGTTGGTTGAAGTCCGTTACTCAATTGGGGTTGAGAGCAGACTGGGCCGGAGTTGTTCTCTCCCCCGGCACTGAGCCGTGCAAGGCTAAAGGGAGTGGGTCTGTGCTAACCTTTGTGTATAGGGGGGATTATTGGAGTAGTAGCACGGGGACTAGGGTGTGTTGAACGGGTTGTCAATGCTGAGCTAGTGGATTGGGGTCAAAGAATAGGCATATCACTAAGGTGAATGCCTTTGAGGCTTGGATTGGGCCCGGAGGCCCATAGATGGCTAAGCAAGCGAGGCCTAGGTTAGTCGGTAGATAAAGGTGGGCAGTATTCCGCGACGTCCAGGCACGGTTGGGCCCAGAGAACCACAAGTTTGACCCGGAAGTCAAAGGTAAGCACCAGTGGATTAGGCAGATGGGAGGCCCAGATTAGGCCTAATATTTGGACCAACAAGGAGTTTAAACGATGTAATTTGGGGTGATTTTCTGTAACGGATGGTTGTATGGGTGGGAACCTTGGATGATCACGTCCACAATTGCAGCTGTTATGGGCTTGATACCATGCTTGGTATAATAGTATTCAGAATTGTTACCTGCACCATTCTCTCCCGGTTAAATGGGCTTATCTGGGTTAATTAAGGAGTTATAACCATGGTTCGTCTTATGTGGTTACCAAGTGTAGGAGATTGTACGATGCGATTTTGGGCACCTAATGGCCTTTTATGTTTTTTTGCAGAATATTTAGGGTTTATGCCAGGATTAAAGGCTTCTTAAACCCAGCATCCAGGGCCATTAGGGATTATATAACCAGGTAGAGACTCATTTTTACAATGCGTTAGTCAAATTGCCATAAAGTTTCATTTTATCATTACTTTGCTATTGGCTGATTTTTTTTAGGTATTTGTTGTATGGAATTTTTCAGGATTTGTGTTACCCCGTAAGGTACATCAGTAACACCAGGTTTAAAAAACCCTAACCCCAGGGTGGGTTAACTAATGGTAAGGCTAGGCGTGTCTGAGGTTTGGGCAGCCATAGGAGTTTGGCAGTTACTAAGAATGGCCTCCGGACCAGGGCCCCTTAGCCGCTTGTACAAAGCTCAGTGACCCAAGTGACTCGGAATGCAGGTAAATCCATACGCATTTCTAATTCTGTTGGCAGGAAAATGGGTAGATGTCTCCACCACTGTTCAATCAATTTTTGCGTAACCGGGCAGGGGTTAAATCTAAACCCAGACGGGACACACCCTCAGGTAAGCGGCAAGGACTTTCCACGCGTCCGAGGCATTCGAGACGGCTTGCGGATCCTCCAAGTGTTCCTCGCACCCTGTGGCGTGTTTACCCTGTAATGGGCAGTTAGAATCCGGCGTAGATACAGAGCATAACCGGACCGATTCTAGCCACTTCTTTTTTCGTATTTTATCCCTCGGTTAGGCTGAGAGGGGGAGTTCACCCCCTGGAACTTTGTCACCGACCAGGACATTGTTGGGAATGGGGGCGGACCCCTTAATGTCTAGGCCGTGCAGCGCCTGGAAGCAGCA
>JABCRI010000772.1:0-34551 GCA_015143295.1 Tetracentron sinense | reverse complement strand
TTAGGGAAAGACCCAGGCGACCCCAAGGTGGGAAAGAAAGTAATTCCAGAGGACCTCGAAAAAGCTCAATGCAGGAAAACTGACAAACAAATTCTCCTAACCAGCACCATAAAACAATGGTTAGGAAGACTCCAACCTCTTTTTTGATATATTGAAAGTCAAAGTCTTCTTAAAGAAGATGTCTAAAGGGAAGAAAGAACCTTTGAAGGCATCCCAGAATTGCCAAAACACTATCCAAGGCGGGAAAAGAAGAATAAGGACTCAGATACGACACACCGCACAAAGGATCTAATAGTAAACCGACCTGTGTTGTCACAGCCCAAAATCGATTATCCCTAACGGAAAAGGACAAGATGACAATTGCAACTTCGCTAAGAAACTAGCACAACCTTACTTCCAATCTGTCAAGGACCCTGGAACCTAGGGGCCCAACACCCCTGGACCCTGCCATCCACTTGAAAAGTCAGCCCCTTACGCAGAGCTGATCAGGGAAATCAAATAAAAGGTGGGAAACTCCTGCTTTAAGGGCCTAGTTCCAAACACCACAAATCAGACCAAAACTTAACCTCCACTCCATCTCGAGCACGAACCCGGTATGCTTGGAATACTCTAACTAGCCCCACGCAATGCCTTTCAAAGCCCTCCCCCACCCAGGAGGGGCCCTAGACGCCCTAGGCCCACCTATTTGTCAATTTGCCATGACGGGCCACACTAACGATCTCCACAAATTGATATCTCAGTACGAAGTGGCCACAAAACCATTTGCCTAGCAAGGCCTGTTGACATCATTAAGATGTCACCCTTTAAACCTCCGTGCTTTTGGGACGGCAAACCCAGTTCCACTTCACCAGATGCGGTTTTTTGATCACAACCTTCTTCATTCCATAGGAAATTCCATTGCAATCTTACCAAATTGAAGCTATCGAACTAAGAATGTGAAAGAGGGAAAGGAAGTAGGGGGGAGGCTAGCCATGGTGCTTTTTAATAAAGTGAAGATTTCCAACCCTCTAATTTCCTATGACATCTCTCAAGACCGGATCCCAAACGATGATGATCTGAAAGGGCCCCCAAAGCACCCCAAATAGCAAGTTGGTACCAACCGATATTTCCAGCGGACATACTGGCCAACAAATCCCAGTTGTTGCTCTCCCCAACAACAAAAATTGGGACTTCTGAAGTTTTTTGAGCCAGACACAGCTTTAAGCATCTGAACAGCCATTATATGAACCAACTGCTTAGCTGAAGCCCCGAAAAAATAAAGTGTCATCAAGGAATTACAAATGTGAGATCCTCAACGGGGGAGCACAAACTGAAAAAACTACCCCAAACAACTTCGAGCCAGGCGAATCATACTGCTAAGGGGCGTCATTCACCATGATGAAAAGCACAAGGAGAGAGAGAGGGTCACCCGAGCAGGCCGCAGAACTGCGGAAAAAAACCATGAGGGGGAAAATGATGAGAATGAGAAAGACGGAGTCGAATAGCAGTGTCTAATCCAAGCACGCCACTTACTTTTGAACCTCTACACTGAAGGCTATAATCAAGGACGCTAATTCACATGATCATAGGGCCTCTCCATATCAATTTTATAGATTATGCCAGGGATGCATACTGAACCTCTCAGCACCACTCATTAGCAATTAAGAGCCCATCCAAAAATTGCGCTCGCTAACAAAGGCACCCTGCCTCCGGGGAGATACATGGCCAAGACCTTACGAAGTCTAGTTGTTAGCACTGTAGATAGAATCTGTATACGCCTTCCAATCAAATGATAGGTTAAGTCTTACTGTCTAGACCCTCGGCACCTTTCGGGATGAAAGCAAGAAAGAACATTACGTAACCCTATTGAAAGCATTATTTTGGAAAGAATCATGAAAAACTTTCATCAAATCTTGACCTTAAGGACCACAGTCTTAGGAATTTGTAGTAAAAACCATCAGGCCCAAGGGCTTTGGTCCCCAGCACGCTGAGAGAATGGATAAAATTTCCACTTCCGCAAACGGTCTTTAAGGGTACTACTCCTCTTCTCCTTGCTTGCTCTCGAAAACAATCCACCAACACCGGTATATAAGATTGATCTTCAGTTATACAAGAGCATAAACATCTGCAACTAGATTAAGAGAATCTCTTTCACTGCAAGAGGAGTGACCAACCCATATAGATGGTGAAGGATGGGAGGTGGAGTAATCGTGACTGGATTCTGAGGGGACCTCAAGGCATCCTATAGAGAGCGCTATGAGGAAAGCCTTAAGTTGAAAAAGGCTGAAATTTCTTCGACTAAAGAGTCAAATCAATGGAAAAAGATGCCTCAAACTAGCTGCTTCCGAGTTGAAAGCTCTAGTGCTCGGCTTAAGGAAGAGAAGGCGTTCCCTCTTGTCAAGGTATAGCTCCTGTGAAAGTGATTTGCATGTTTGTCTTGACCAAAAGGGAAATAAGGTGGCTGATCTGACAAGATCTGGAGTGTGCCAACTATGCCTAAATGCTGAATGAATTTTTCGGGTTTGGAAGGAGAATGGAGATGTGATTGATCTTGAATATCGCCTAATGAGAGGAAATTCCTCACCTCTCTGTTGGCCTAAGCTTTTGTTGAAAAAGCAACCCTTGAGTTGGAAGAAAGGACCCCTCTACTCGTTTTACTCCTATATGTCATTTGTGGAGTGAAGGTCATATAGGGCCTCGTTGTCCTGCTTTGGGGGGGGGGAGGAGACTGCCCGTCAAAGGTTTTAGGACCTACCTAACAAACAGTAATCAAAGGAAACTCAAAATCAGATTAAGGAATTAGCAAAGATATCTAGGACTTGATTGAGGATGTGATGAAGATAGCCTCAACTCTGTAGACAGACTCATAGTCTGGAAACTCCTACATACATTGGTTATGCAGGAGGTAACAGGGCATATCATAAGGCCTTCAAGAATCCTAAGAGAAAGTCTACGGGAGGATTAGAAGGCGTAGGCAGAAGGTCAAGCCCCAGAAACCTCTCTAGAACTAGTTAAGGACCAAAAAGGGTCAAGCAAATTATTAAAAACCATGTGGAAGGAGCGGAAAGAAGAACCTCCAGGCTATGATGGATTAGCCATTCTTGCCATAGCCGAGATTGTGCTTTATTGAATATATCTGTACCTAGTGCTATGCTTAGTGTGTATTAGTAGGATTGTCATTAATTGTTTGTGTATGTCTGCACTTACCGTGCATCAAAAAACAAAAAGATTTTCCTTTTAGTTAGGATATTTTCTCCTTGCTCTAGTTAGTTGTTTTTGCTTCAGGTATTGAAACATCCAAAAAAACAATATAAATATGAGAAAATCCCAAAAACAATAACAAATTGAAATTTTTTAAAAAGAGCTTCTTTTGTGTTGCTATATTTCTCCTAGCATATTTTGTGCAGACAGCAATCAAGTATGATGTTGGAGGGGGGGGGGGGGGGAATTACGCATTGGTTTCCGACTCGCCCTTCTGAGTAACTCTTCGAGCATCAAATCTACATATTAGTTAAGGATGAGGTGTAGGGACAACTTCTTTTTTACAGATTAGGGTGTTATATTAATCCACGTTCATGTTGTCCTCTCGAACTTTCGCAAATTTAAGAGGTGTGAGCCCTCATTTTTGGAAAACATGGGTCTAGAAACCTCTTCACAGGCCATGTATTATCTTTTCCTCACCCTTGGTAAAAGTGTAGGTGTTTTGCTTCCATGCTGAAAAGTATCACGGTCCCTTGTTGTGACCATCTTAGCAAAATGTGACACATATCCAGAAAACAACATCACACCACACCTTTCCTTAAATTTGTTTCCAATGAGCAAATTAATTAAAAATAACGGTTAGTAAATAGGCCCTCTTCGTGGAGCTGTTTTTTTTGTTTTTTTTTTTTTTCTTTTTTTTTAAACATTGTATTTGTAGAGCTTTGAATGTCTTTCCTCGATCTTCAATTTCCCACCATTTCTTTTGATAACAAGTTCACACAAGATCCGATATCAATAATGATTGTGCATAATTTCTGTCCGGAACTACACTTTGTTCAAAAAATGTTTGTATGCAGCACTTAATCATGATCTTATTTGGTGGGGAAAAAAGTAGAGTCTACCTTATTATTAAACTTTCCACATCATTATCTGGTCCAAGTCCTACATAGGATTGGTTATGGCATTTTCGTTGTACACACTTACCCTCAAAGTCATGTCGTTCGTCTTCTACTTCATCCTCAAATTTCTTGATCTTCCGCTAGGTTGAAACAGATTGCACTGTGGAAAAACTCAGTAGAATGGTGCCCCACCTTCGATATCTAGATAACAAATGACTAGTGCTGACGAGTTGCGACTAGATATATCCCTACAGTTCATTTGGCATTCCCCGACTCCTTGAGCTAGAATGTTTGACCAAATGTGTGGCGTCCACAACCTCCTATAGGCTTGCGGGAAGAACTAAGGGAGGTTTTAAAAGTAGATACTTCCTTTTGCTTTTTGTTTTTTCGCAAGATGTAAACACATGTTCAGGGATGAAAAACTCCCGTAACTCCAATTCTAGTCAATGACATATGTAGACCATGACATACCTTGAAACACGTTCTTCCGTTCTTCAAGTTCAGCCATTGTCGTTAATGTATAGAAACTCTCCGTAGTATACCCTTACCAATTTTCTCTCTTGATGCAAATTGTAACACCTACTTAGATGTCTAGTGAAAAATTAATTGGAAGAAATATTTGCATAATTCCTACAGATTTCTTCGTGTGGTGATCTTGGGTTTTCCAATAGAACGCGTCCCACTTGCAATTCATCCGACAAAATTAAGGAATACCCGGACAACTTAGTGGCCATAAATTGACCCTCTTATGTTCCGGCATTCCTTAGAATCAAAACACCTCGACTTTTAACATCCAATATAGGCTTCTTCTGGATGAGTCCTATTGAATTCCAATAATTAAATCTTCATTCCCTCCATCCCGACTTTGTTCAAGAGCTTGAATTAATCAATCCTCATTGAAGTGACAGTTCCATCCTCGATCGCTTGAGTATTCTGGGGAATGCAATTCAACATCTGGCCCATATTGGTGGACGGATTGATGTTGGAAGTTCTTACATCGAAAGTATCTCCATCAAATCTGTCATTTATTCTTCAGGCATCTCCCGCGCATCACTTTGGCCGCTTAAGACGATCTAACCTCTATGCTGGAAACAAAGGACTAGGCTTAGCTTGATCAATAATTTTTAAAGATTGATACAAAGTTGTCCTTACAAAGCTTGCCCACTTAGCCTTATATGGGAGATTACATACATTGAATCTAGACAATAAATCACTCCAACAACCCATGGACTATTCTAGAGAGTTTCAAAATATGACCAACTCATTTTCAAGATCCTCAAGAATTCTCAAACATTGGAAACTCAAAAGACTCTTCATACAAACTAACATTTCCTAGAAAATTTAAGACTTTAAAGAACTTCACAAGGTATCTATACTATTAATAAAAGCTAGGCTGGGTTTCACCTGTACAAGTTTTTGTTCCCAAAATGCCCTCAAGTAATACTATTAAAATTGCTCCCAAAATGGCCCTCAAGTTATACTATTGAAATTGTTCCCTGTGATGATATTAATGTTTTAGGACATCAACCTGTTTTTTTCTGTGGGCCCTCTTATTGAGATGAAAGTGAACCTTGTAGGCCCCAGTCCCCCACCATGAATGCATTAGGAAGCAAATATCAGACTATTATATAAGATATTGTACATGTCAACCTTTTTTATCGGTTACAGTAAATTTCACTTAAGCAAAAAAAAGACATGTCACTGGAGTATAATGATTGTGGATAGCATGCTTATATGCAGATCTCACTCAGATTGTTTATCTGAAGCAGAACCACTGACAGAACTTGGCATTAAAGAAAATTTTCATGCAAATAGTATGTGAAACACAACACAGTTCCAACAAATCCAAAAAAGATTTTTCCTTCAGTATTTATTTATTTGTTTCATCTATAAACTTCAAGATCATTACTGATGGTGATGCTAAAAAATAATCGGGGCCTAGGTGGAGAGGTTGGTATAATTTGGGATCATAGAGGACATCTAGTAGCAGTGTGCCCACAATTTCTATGGTATTTGCTCCAATATGGTGGCTGAAGTGATAATAATATTTGATGGATGCAGTTTCTATGTGGATTTGAAATTTCCGAATGTAGTTCTTGAAAGTGATTCTCATCTCCATTGATGCATTGAATAGAAAAGTCATCCTCGGATGAATTGGAACTGGTTGAAAACATATTTCTAGATACAAGGCAAGATCAAGAAAGCGACGAAGTTGCAGACAATCTGGCTGATGCAGTGAGTAGAACAGTCATGTGTTTCCTTCTAAGATAACAAAAAGCACAGAAGAAACAAAGCTTTATTATTTTTAGAACAGTTGCTTTATTCATTCTGCAATTATGATTTTTCCTATCAAGATTATCAGATGCATAGATTCATTAGGGGTAAGGTCTCTACCTCCCCCCCCTCAATTATGATTTCCTGTCATGATATCAGATGCATAGATTTCATCAGAGGGGTAAGGCCTCTATGTCCCCCCACCCCCCCCCCCCCCCCCCCACCCCCCCCCAAAAAAAAAAAAAAACAAAACAAAATGGAGGTTGTACAATTTTATTAATAACAGTAGCAGTTGGGCCAAACCCCCGATCCAAATCAATGCTTTTTTTTTATAGAGAAAAAAAAAACGTTTTATCAAGGGACACCAATTACCTACACCATAAAGGCATAAACCACAAATTCACTACCACTAATGCTTCAGACATCTTCTCTAGTTTAGGGAAAGGACTTCTTGATCCCCTCATCTACTACCATGGGTTTAACCTAAGTTCTGACATTCACAAAAGTACCCCACAAAGAATTGACAATCTCGGCAGCATACACAAACTTAAGCCAACATTTCTCTAAACCAAATGCAACCATAGAGATGAAACATAACTTCTGATGTTTGTGCTTCTTGAGAGGAAAATAAGAAGTTTGTCTGAGAACACCAATGTTCCAGATCATGATTCAGTTAAAGGCCAATAGAGTCAGCTTGCTGAATTGCCTATATACTTCCAAATTATAATGCATACGAGATACGACAGAGGAAGATAAATAAAAGCTCGGCCCAGACAGAGGATGAGTCTGAACATTCTTTCAGTAGCTATCCTCATTTCACCCTAATTACCATATATTTGCAGTGCATATTCCAAAATAATATCTTGTCTATAGATTAAACCAGCATTTTTGTTTTTATCAATTGACCAGTGCATAAGACAGTAAGGTTACCATAGAGAACCAAAGAATACCTGAGAACCTGAACCAATCCATGGATCACTTCCACGCAAGCCATCCACAAGCTCAGTGTATAATTGTTCTTTGGGAGTTGGGGCAGGTGCACCATAGTATGAGAATTCCACAACATCCACATCACACCATACACCACCTGGTCCCTACTCAATAGAATCAAGACCCCACTTCAACTTCAGTAAAGCATGAGTTGCATCAAAAACTGAACAGAACATAAGAAATCTCACAAATCTATCTATCTATCTATATATGTATATAATCCACTACCATTTCAAAGTTGTTTCACCCCCCCCTCCCTCCCCACCACACACACACACACACACAAAAGGAAAAGAGGATTAATCGAAACAAAAAGTAAAATCAGAAGTAAAAACCACAAACATTATTTCCCTATCCTCACCTCAAGAGCAGAGGGTAGACACTGGCTGAGATTGAGCCATTGCCTGTGAACTTTTCGTGCAACAAAGACAAGAATTGCTGGTATTTCCGTCAACATACCCTGTTGAATACGAAATCCAATTGCTGTTCCAAGACTGTAACGACGCAATATCTTGCTATGAAATGCCCTTATGGTCATCAGCTCAAGCAAGGTGGTCGCTTGCTGCCCCGTTGGCAACCGGTCAAGAGTTTCAGGCAGCACTCCTTTTCTGCAGGTTCCCAAAGTAGTTTGCCCTATCTTCAGCAGCGTCATTCAATCGACTGGAAGTAGGCCATGAGAAGTAAGCAGCACTGCTCTCAGAGTGCTGACCACTTGATGCAAATACTTGAAGTGGTGTTGGACTTGATGAAGGTAGATTAGGATGACTGAAGTAGTTTCTTTCCAGGTCCAAAGCAGATTCCTCTGACTGCGCTGATCCAGAGTGAGGAAACCTTAAATCCAATCTGGTCCTGTCCATCTTTCACCTTGCCTTCATAGAATTAATTCAATGTCTTTAAAGTATCAAAGTAATGATTAAATAGCTCAAAATATAAATCAGAACCCCATCATTCCATCAAGTTTTTATCTACTTCTTTTCCCTTTTTGAGGTTTAATCATCAGAAATAGAAATCAATGTAGTCAAGCTGGTTAAGCGGTGCCCAGGCAATTTCCCTAGCTAAGTGAAGCAGCATCTAGGTGACCCAAAATAATTTATACAATTCATTATAAATACATAGACACATCTTACCCACAAACCCACAAAAATGATCTTCTTTTCCAACTGTATTCACACATATTCGTCGAATAAAAATATCATATCACACTTATATTGATTGTAAATAATGACTAGAATATAAATTATTAGAAATATCAAATAGTCCTGTATACCAATCATCAAAAAGCAAATTTTCAAATGTTTTAGTGGTTTCATGCAGCAACAATGTGATTAACTGCCCTTCTCAGCTATAAAATTGGAAGTTAAGAAGTGTTGACTTCGTAATGGTAGGAGCTAATCACCAAAAATAAACACATAAGATAGAGAGAATAAAAAAGGAAACCAAGAAGGGACGTACCTGTACTCGCAACCACAGGCCGCAGCAAAGTCGGAGTCAGAAGATTCTATTCTTTTCCTCTTTTGTTCTTCTTCCTCTTCTCTTCTATTTTGGCTCTTTCCTTCAAGTTATAAATGGGTTAGCTAAAAGATTGCCCCAATTTATAAGCATAATTTTTTTTAAAAATAAAAACGCATTATAATGATAATATGACCATTGCACCATTAAGTGGCGCCTATAGGCAACTGCCTAGTGATCATCGCCCGCCTAGGGCTTTGCCTAGGTGGCAGGTACCCCAAAATGCCTAGGCATCGCCTAGGCGCCTCTTTAACTACACTCACAAATGAAAAGATGGAATATTTATGACTGGTACTCAAGCTACAAAAGAAAGCTAACTCAACAACTTATTATTGTGTTTTCGAAATGTAAAGATAATCATCAGTGGAATTTGAAGGTATAAGAAAATCAAGTAATGAATAATAAGGAAAATAAACCCATGAGAGGAGAACCATAGACTCATTAATTATACCAACAATATGCTCCAAACTTGAACAACTGCTTAACAATTGTTCAAGTAACGAAGAATTACGAATAATAAGAATATGCTCCTGAAGGGTAGAAGAACTACTATAATCTTTAGATTGGTAAATTACCCCAATTTAGCACCTTGACATGGGGTTCTAGAAGGAAAACACCAATAGAGAACATTTTATACAGCAAACCAAATGTTGTCTTGCTCCTCTCTCTCCCAAACACTCCATAAAAAAGGTCAGAAACCATCTCGGCAATAGACGTGAAGACAGCACAAAAAACCAACAAAAAATAAAAAGTAAAGGAAAGGCAAAACAAGCCAACAATAGAGACCTATATCAGGAGATTATTCTTTTTGGGGTACATCTCACACGGTTGAGCCGCAACCCCGGTTACTATATTAGTAGTTAAGTTAGTGAGTTGGTGGGCTTATCAACTGCCTCACCCTAAAGGGATTCGAAATCGAGTACACCCCGCTGACGGGGATACACACTACCACTGGAGCAACCAGGGGAGTGTATATTAGGAACATACTTACAATCTAAATTGGCGCAAAGCCAAAAACTCTTTTGAGTCTCGTAGGCTTCTCATGTGTCCACACAAAATACCTGCTTTAAAATCAAAGGGGGGAAAAATCTTGAAATGGGTATCTGAAGTGAGAACCGAACTGTCGAAAACCAAATACAATCAGAAAACAAAACCGAAAGGAAGATCAGACCTACTATTTATAATAATTAAAAAAAAAAAAAATACTTCCAAAGAGAAAAATAAAGGAACAATCTTTATATCGGAATCTAAATAAATGTGTACAAATCATTATACAATGAACCTACTTCAAATCGACACACAAAAAAAAGAAGCAAACTTGAAATTGGATATTTGAAGAAATTAAGAGGACAACCCAAAACAACAAATAATTACAAAAAAGAAAGCAAACCCATAAAGCAGAGCTGTATCCTCTACAAGCATAAGCAGAAATTAGATCAAGATCAAAGAAAAATGTGATATTGGAAGAGAATTCAATAAAACTAACCGATCAGCAATGGCGGAGCTTGTGCAGAATGATTTGAAAATAAGCCCCTTTTGAAGATTTTCATGCCCTATCAGAGCTTTTTCCACTTTACCTATCTGTCAGATCGGTGTAGGAATCTGTTAAGCAGTAACAGGGATGGCCAGCTTGCGTCAATTGCAGAAAAGTTGTTAGAGAAACCCATGAAATTAAAACAGCATAAAATGAAACACTCTGAAAAAACAGAGTGAGAACAATATATTGAGGAAAAAGGAAATAGATCTTTTCGCTTTCACATAGTTTAAACACGAACAGGACTCCGGTTCAAGAGAGAACCGGAGCTCCTCAAAATTCCTAAATTACACCTATGGCATATTTTGAAAGAGCTATGGTTATCTCTTAACTAGAGTTCCTGTTTATATTTAAACTCATCTTTGAAAATGGTTTTTTTCATTTCTTTTTTCCTTCTTGTCTTGTGTGGGTAGGGAGCATCATATTCACACACTTAGCCTGAAAAGATTATAAATGGGTGGAGATGGGGCAGACAATGAAGAAAATATTTCGCTAAAGGTATAGGGCCCATTGTTATCTGCTCCCCCAAAAGGTGCACTCTTTACTATAATTCAATCCCCACCACAAGACCTCAGCCAAAAAAACTATTCAAGGAAGGCACCATGCAGTCTTTCAGCTTTAGCTGCTTTCTTTTATTTTTTATTTTCTTAACAGAGCTTGGAATTAACGACTCTTACAGTCTGTGTTTGTCCTTCCATCCTCTTAGTAAGCTCTGAGTAAGGATTTCTCCCTCTATTGTACCTATCATTGTGGCACCAAAATTATACAAATTTTTTTTTTTTTAAAATTTGTCCCCATCATTGTGAGAGGCGGATTTTAACCTTCAAAAATTCTCTAATTTGAATTCGAGAGAGAATAGAAACTCGACTACTCAATAGTAATGAAAAATAAAGGGTGCTACTACGAGGACACCAATATTTACTAGATACCAAATATATTATACTAGTTGTACACCATTGAAATGCAACAAATTCTACGAGCACACCAATAGGTAAAAAAATACCTATAAGTATTCTAATTATACATTATTCTAATTTAAAACTATAAAACAAGATAATTCATTACTCTTTTGTAGACCCAAACTCAACTAGAGGTAATTGATATTGAAGGAATCAGACCCAAATCCTTATACATTACACCCATTTTTGTGTGGGTTAAAGAGCTTGCAACAAAAGATCATAAAAAACTAAATGTTGAAAATGGTGTGGAGAAAAAGCTTACAAGTAATCGACCTAAAAATATCATACATAAAGATCATAAAAAACAAACTTAGTTTTAACCAAAAAAAAAGGAGAATATGTTAAGGGGAGAGACGAAGATTGAAGAACAATAAATAACTTAACATATAAAGTTATTAAGATGGGAGAAGCTTATAGTAGTTCATGTTTCTACAAATCGTCGGTTCTCTAAAAGTAAGTTTTTAGAATAAGGTTTAGGGGTATGGGTGCTCATAGACAAGACATTCTTTTTAAAAAGAAAGTTATTTTTTTAAAATGATATCCAGTAAGTAAATAGTGTCCTCACTGCAGCACCCAAAATAAATTATACAAGAGATTCAATATTAAGTAGCCTTAGACATCAGTGGTGGTTGGTTACTTTCTCTGTAATCCACTTTAGAATAAGCTAGAACCATATTAATATTACCAATCAAAACATGTTATTTAAGGACCATGCTTGAAAACATGCTCATGCTAAACATAAGATCAATCAATTTAAAAACATGCAAACGAGGATGAAGCTAGAATATAATATTAAAATACAAATATTCTAATATGCAACTTCTAAACACTCAATCACCCAAAATAGAAGCATTCTAACGAACATGAAAATTGCTAAAATTGAATATATCAATTACCTACAATAGAAATAAACTAAATTTGTAATAAAAAATTAAATAAAAGAAACTAAACAAAAGTTTTCTAGGGCAGATGAACCCCCCCCCCCCCCCCCCCCCCCCCCCCCCCCAAAAAAAAAAAAAAAAAAAAACGGACCATGGTTGCCAACGTATCCATTCAAATGGAGTCAAGTCAATCATAGTTTCAAAGTAGTCGCACTTTGATTGTTCAATCATTACATTAATAGGTTATAAATTTTTCTACATTTTTTGGATTTTGAGAATTGCCCCAACATTTGATGAACATCAATCATGAGTAAATATATATATATAGGGACCCGTAAGTGTAGAACCCCGGAACTAAATTCCCTATTTGGTGAATAGTGTCAGTGAATAGTGAATTTTGGTCAAAAATGGTATTCTATGTGTTATGAGGAACGAATCATGAATAAAGGGAGTTGAAGCCAAAAATATAATGGTATATGAGTGTTAAAGCCAAGATAAAAGAGTGGAAACACTCTAGGTAAGTCAATGGGAGAGTGAAAGCACTCTAAGTGGGAAAAAATGGGAAAAACAGGAGGATTCACCAAGTTCTGGTGAATCCCGGTCCACCGCCCCTCAAGGCCGATCGACTAGCTGTCACGAAATCGGCCAAAAATGGCCAACAGAGTGTGGGTTATGTAGGGCCGGTCGACCACCCCTCAAGGCCGGTCGACCGACTGTCACCAAAACGCCCAAATGGGCTTTACAATAGGGTTTTTGGTTTGGTCGGTTGACCACCCCTCCTAGTCGGTTGACCGGGCTCCCAAGGTTTTGCCCAGTTGAGTCTTTTGCACTGTTTCATTAAGGGTATGATGGTCTTTTGACCTCCCCTTACTCTATAAATCCCCAAATTCGTGGGTGAGGGTTTCATAAACCCTCAAGGCAGAAATTAGAGAGATTTAGAGAGTTGGAGAGGGAGAAAGGAGAAAGGAGAAAACTAGGGTTGGCCAAAGGATTTGGCTAGGATCAAGCTGGAGCTTGGATCTCACATCCTCATCTCTTCTCAAGCTTCTCTTCAATCTTAAAAGGTAAGTAGTACTACTGAAATTACCCTGATCAATGATCTCTAAGACCTAGAGAAGGGTGAATAGGTCTATCTAAGAATTTCTAACCAATTTAAAATTTTCAAATTATTAGTTTAGAAGTCAATAGATGATCCACACAAATCTAACACAGAAGATATTTTACGTGGAAAATCCTTACGGGAAAAACCACGGGATCTCGTCCAGCAACAAATTTCACTATGAAAAGTATTCAAGTACAAGACAAAACCTTACCCATAACAGACATGACACACACGACGTTCCTTGGTACTGACTCTTGCTCTTGATTTCCACGAACCAATAGGGTCGATCTTCGCCGTAGCAGCTTCGATTCCACACTGACCAAATCTTCTCAAGCTACTTTAATACCACGATCTTACAAGATCGATCTCCTTCCACGAAGGCTCCGGATCATACACCGGACAGGTGTTTCCTGATGGTCAGGTGTTTCCTAGTGGTCAGGTATTTCCTGTTAGTCAGAGGTGCGTCCCTGGCTTGTCAGATGAGTTTCATTTTCCTGACAGGTTGGATGGGTTTCTTGGCTATCAGATGTGTATCCTAGCTGATCAGATGTGTATCATGGCGATCAGATGTGTATCCTGGCGATCAGATGTGTTTCCTGACAAATGTGGTTGTGTGTATGTCGGTGTTCCCATAGAGGAAAAATATAAAGTAAGTGTCAGAGGTGTAGTTCCTGACAGAGTGTGATATGTTAGAGGTGTTGTTCCTGACAGAGTATGATTTGTTAGAAGTATTGTTCATGGCAGTTATCGGGTGAAGACCTGGGTTATGTGTAAAATATGATGATTTAAGGATTAATTGGGTCGACATACCCAATGATTGGTTATAATCGGGAAAAGTCCCGATTGGTTGATAATTGAGTTTGTGGACTCATGGATAGAGGTTGTACACGGGCGAAGGCCTAGTTGATCGAGTCTATAGACTCAAGGATAAAGCGTAAGCGGTTATTTGAAACGGTAACCTGGTGTTGTGGACAATCACTGGATGAATTTGATAACTTGGAGGTTGGGAACCTCGAATTGAGTGAAATAGTCCTGAGTGACCTCGAGTCACGAATTACGATATTATTATTCTGCATATTAGTATAATATGAGAGTTGTATTGTACTACTATATCATTATTGATGAATGTTATTATGTGGAAATTAGTTTAGATGGGTTGTGGATTTTGCTGGGCTCTATGGCTCACATTTTATTTTATGTCTTCAGATTCTGAAGCGGTTAACGATTGACAAGGAGTTACACTTTAGAGTCTGGAGGTATATCGTTGCAGGTTTGGCGCCAAAAGTAAAGACTACTGTAGCTAGTGAGGTAAAACATTTGCTTATGATGGGTTATTATGATGACCAGTTGTTATTGCTTATGTAAGCTCATAAGAAAAGTTGAAAATTCATGCATTTTCACGGGTGAAGTCTTCTGCATGCGTGGTTATGACGAATGGGCACGTGTCTCGGAACTTGATTCCTTAGGCGCGGGTTCGGGGCGTCACAGTATGGGTGCTCATAGACAAGACATTCTTTTAAAAAAGAAAGTTATTTTTTAAAAATGATATCCAGTCAATAAATATTGGTGTCCTCACTGCAGCACCCAAAATAAATTATACAAGAGATTCAATATTAAGTAGCCTTAGACATCTGTGGTGGTTGGTTACTTTCTCCGTAATCCACTTTAGAATAAGCTAGAACCATATTAATATTATCAATCAAAACATGTTATTTAAGGACGATGCTTGAAAACATGCTCATGCTAGACAGAAGATTAATCAATTTAAAAACATGCAAACGAGGATGAAGCTAGAATATAATATTAAAATACAAATATTCTAATATGCAACTTCTAAACACTCAATCACCCAAAATAGAAGCATTCTAACGAACATGAAAATTGCTAAAATTGAATATATCAATTACCTACAATAGAAATAAACTAAATTTGTAATAAAAAATAAATAAAAGAAACTAAACTAAAGTTTTCTAGGGCAGATGAACCCCCCCCCCCCCCCCCCCCCCAAAAAAAAAAAAAAGGGACCATTGTTGCCAACTTATCCATTCAAATGGAGTCAAGTCATGCATAGTTTCAAAGTAATCGCACTTTGATTGTTCAATCATTACATTAATAGGTTATAAATTTTTCTACATTTTTTGGATTTTGAGAATTGCCCCAACAATTGATGAAAATACATCATAAGTAAATATATATATATAGGGACCCGTAAGTGTAGAACCTCGGAACTAAATTCCCTTTTTGGTGAATAGTGTCAGTGAATAGTGAATTTTGGACAAAAATGGTATTCTATGTGTTATGAGGAACGAATTATGAATAAAAGGAGTTGAAACAAAAAATATAATGGTATATGAGTGTTAAAGCCAAGATAAAAGAGTGGAAACACTCTAGGTAAGTTAATGGGAGAGTGAAAGCACTCTAAGTGGGAAAAATGTTAGACATGATGCCCAGAAAAGTCATTTAGATTGTTAGTTAGAACCTTATTAATTTGATTAATAAATGCTTCTTCTTAATCTATTGTGTATTCATTATGAGTAATTGACCATGATCATGAGATGATCTATACGATATGAGATATCGATAAAGGTCCATAGGATATATTGTAGGAAAGTTATGTGATTAGATTATCACAGGTAGATATAACTTTCCGGTTCCTTAAACCTTATATAGTCACAGCTGTGGGTAAAGCTGAGCACTTCACTTATATGGTTGCCAGAATGCTAAGATGTTCTCAATAGTTGAGATGTAGTTCTATCTCGAACTATTGTAGTGGAGACTACACATCAGCATATGGGTGCTTAAATGTACACTGATTGATTGCATTCAATGAGAAACCTCTTGCATAAACATCCTATCAGATAGTTGGTCTCTCATTCACATTGAACGGTTTCGATGATCCTTAGATCTGATGAGTTCATCTATGACTGGGCAATGATCTGACTGTTTTAATTCCACCAACGTATTTTCTAACTTAGGGAATACAATATAGTGACAGTTGGATAGTCAGAAAGTTGTTCGAGTTATGATGAATTTCAAACAAGAAATCCACGCTCATTAATTTGAGAGATTATCCAAGTTCCGGATAAGACAGCTGATTAAGTTCAAATCCTGCGCAGGTGATTTTGAAAACAAAATAAGTTTTGAAATATACTTTAATTAAAAGGTATTATACTTATAAAAGGATTTTTTTCAGAATGTTTTTCATGAGAAATTGTTTCTCATGGCTTAATCATAAGTCTTGGAAACCCGGATGATTTGCAATGGGTTATGGGTTAGATAGTATGTCAATCTCGAAGGCCCATTAGGGATAATGTATTTGGAAGGATAAATCGAATTTAAAAGTTCATATGGCGGGATCCGTAATGGTTAATGTCGCGACCCAAAATACCCCCTAGGAGTTAAGGATACTTTGACTCGTGACCGCCGTATCATACCTCCAGTATGATACATAAGGCACACGTGGAAACCTGTCAGAGTACCTGCATATACATAGCGGAAACGAAATACAATGCACAGCGGAAAATAAAATACTAAACATAGCGGAAGCAAAATGAATACTCCTATAGCTTGGCTCAAGTAAGAACCAACAAGTATACATGTGTTAGAAACCCAAAAGTGGAGTGGACAAACCCCACACTCACATAACAAAATGACACAAGTTCTAAGTCGGTCGATCAACAGAAATCGAAGTCACGACTCCTATCTAGAGCACCATCGTCATGATAGTGATCCATGGAAGGCTCCGGGTCACGGTACTCTTCCTCGACCCAAGGTTCGTCGCCACACAAATCGAATGGAACCCGAGCACCTGCCGATCATAACAATATCGACTGAGCATGGAATACTCAGTGTATACAAACTGAGAACAATAAAGCGGTTAGGCATGGAGCATACAAGACATGGAGAATGAAATCCGAACAATCCTTAAAGCATGGAAACCGTGAAAACATATGTGAGATAATATTCGAAACCAAAACTGTAACCGTGTGAGTCAATCGATAATCATAGCCTTATGAGTTCTTGTGAGTTCATGGAGTTACTTAGAGTCATTATGATCCGTAGAGACATAGAGCATAGAGCAATACCGTAGAGCATTTCCATAGAGCATAACCTTAGAGATCTTAGAGCATTTCATTGTGATTCGTGGAGCTTGTGAGACGATCTTAGAACATTATCATAGAGTTTCCTTGTGAGCACGGTATGATCCTTAGAGCTTGTGAAACGATCTTAGAGAAATCATAGAGTTACTTAGAATCATTCATTATTCGTCTTTTCGTGAAAAACCTTTATTTGTACTTTGAGAAATCCATGGAAACCATCGGTTCATGCGAGACATGCGAGCATATGCACTTAATAAGAGAAATCATCGTATTTAAACATAGAATCCCTTAGAGGTATTTCATCAAACACTTAGAGTGCATCATAATAGTAACCTTCATCCAAGTATATAATCACACCTTTTTCATACATAAAATCAATACACATAGATAGGGCATAGATAAGAAGAATCATACTTAGTAACTAGTAGGATTGCAAGATTGTAGTAGAGTGTATCTACCTTAGAGAAATCAATGGATTTGACTCCCAATGGCTGGAACAAGCAAGAACAGTGAGTTCTTGGTTGGAAATCACCAAGGGAAGTGGAAGAACCTTGATCTTCCACAAGCTTGATCAACAAGTAGTTCCTCTCCTTCTTCTCTCTCTCAAAATCTCCTAAGATAGGGCACAGAGGGTTTCTGAAACCCTAAGGCACGAACTCAGCCTATTTATAGGCAAGGGGTTGTGTTTAAAGTCTTAAACACCCTTAATGAAGAAAAATTGCGTATGACCGATCGATCGGTGGTATGGACCGAGCGATCGGTGGCTTACCGGTCGATCGGTGTTATGACCGAGAGATCGGTCAAAAACACACTCTCTGGAATTTTTCCCCATACAAAAAAGTTAACCGTGCGACAGCCATCGAGCGATCGGTAGTGGACCGATCGATCGCAGGTAATGACCGAGCGATCGGTGCTCTGTTATGTCTGGACTGTTTTGACCATATCTTTTTACTCGCTCGTCGGATTTCGACGATTCAACTTGCGTTGGATCCGTCTTTCGAAAACGAACATTTCTGACGTTTCGGAATTTCCGATTTCTCCCTTATTTATTAATTAGACTACGAAAACGGCCAATTAGCTATGAAGGTGCTATTCATTAAGGATGAAAAAGTCCGGGGTGCTACATTCTCCCCCCCTTACAAAAATTTCGTCCCCGAAATTTGGACGATACATACATGCGTAAAACTATAGCAAAATACAAGGGAATGCCATGGCCTTAAACAAATAAATGGGGGTACTTTTCTCGTACTTCGGCTTCTCGCTCCCATGTAGCCTCTTCCTTGGAATGATGCTGCCACTTCACTAGGACTAAAGGGATAGTCTTAGTTCGCAACACTTGATCTCGACGATCCAGAATCTGAACTGGTTGTTCAACCAATGTAAGATCCTCTCGAATCTCAACAGGATCAAGAGCGATGACGTGAGACGGATCCGAAATGTATTTTCTAAGCATAGAGACGTGAAATACATTATGGACCGCTGCCATGTGAGGCGGTAGTGCTACCCTGTAAGCAACCTCACCAACCCTTGTGACGATCTCAAATGGTCCCACGTACCTAGGACTGAGCTTTCCCTTCTTCCCGAATCGCATGATTCCCCGACTCGGCGAAATCTTCACAAAGACCCGATCCCCAACTCGGAACTCTAAATCTCTGCGGCGTATATCCGCATAGCTCTTCTGCCTATCCTGAGCACTTTTCAATCGCTCCCGGATAATTTTGACCCTTTCTGCGGTCCGCTCTATCAACTCAGGACCAAGAATTTTCCTCTCACCAACTTCATCCCAGTATAGCGGTGATCGACAACTCCGACCATACAGAGCTTCAAAAGGTGCCATCTGGATGCTCGCCTGATAGCTATTGTTGTAGGCAAACTCAACCAACGGCAACTGTTCCTCCCAACTACCTTGAAAATCCAGCATACAAGCTCGGAGCATATCCTCCACTACTTGATTCACCCTCTCCGTTTGTCCATCGGTCTGAGGATGGAAGGCGGTACTGAATTCTAAACGAGAACCCATAGCATCCTGGAAAGTTTTCCAAAACCTGGAAGTAAACCGAGGATCTCGATCAGACACGATAGAAACTGGCACACCGTGCAGTCGAACCACCTCCTTAACATATAGGGCTACCAACTGATTTGCATTGAAAGTAGTTCGGTACGGAATAAATTGTGCAGACTTAGTCAACCTGTCCACAATCACCCAAATAGCATCGGAGCCCTTCGCCGTTCGCGGCAAACCCACAATGAAATCCATCGAGATGTTCTCCCATTTCCACTCCGGAATAGGAAGGGACTGCAAAAGACCTGCCGGCCTTTGATGTTCGGCTTTTACCTGCTGGCAAATCAAACATCTGGCGACGTACTCAGCGACTTCCCTCTTCATGTTTCGCCACCAGTAGTGCTTCTTGAGATTCTGGTACATCTTAGTACCTCCCGGATGTACCGTGTACTTTGATCGGTGAGCTTCATTCAAAATTTCATCCCTCAAAACTGTGTCGGCGGGGACACACAACCTGCCTTTAAATGTGATAGCACCATCATCATTTAAAGCGAACTCCTGATTGCCGTTACTCACCGACTTGTCTCGGTAAGCAAGCAACTCAACATCGAAATTCTGTAACTCCTTGATCTGGCTCAGGATCTGTGGCCTAACCACCACGTTGGACATTATCGGCCTATAGGTGACATGCCTGAGAGTAGTGTCCAAATGACACATATCATGTAATAACTTCCACTCTTGCACTCTCAATTGAGCCATAACTCCGTAAGGTTTTCTGCTAAGAGCATCGGCTACCACGTTAGCCTTACCCGGGTGGTACTGGATGGAACAGTCGTAGTCCTTCATGAACTCCATCCAACGACGCTGCCTCATATTCAACTCCTTCTGGAGGAAAAGATACTTCAAGCTCTTGTGGTCTGTGAACACCACGAACTCTTCTCCGTAGAGGTAGTGACGCCAAAGTTTCAGTGCAAAAATGACTGCAGCGAGCTCTAAGTCATGTGTGGGGTAATTCTGCTCATGCTCCTTCAGCTGACGGGAAGCATAGGCGACCACCTGTTTATGCTGCATCAAAACACATCCAAGTCCCACTAGTGAAGCATCACTATAGACTTCGAAACCACCGCTCCCAGATGGAACTGTAAGAACAGGAGCCGAAGTAAGCTTCTTTCTCAACTCCAAGAAACTAGCCTCGCACTTATCACTCCAAGTGAACCTCGTGTTCTTCCGTGTGAGATAGGTAAGTGGAGCTGCTAAACTTGAAAATCCTTCCACAAACCTTCTGTAATATCCTGCCAACCCAAGGAAACTACGGATCTCGGTGACACTCTTCGGTCTTTCCCAATTCATCACCGCTTCAATCTTTGCAGGATCAACTGAAATACCTTCAGCAGATACCATGTGTCCAAGAAAAGACACCTTGTTCAGCCAGAACTCACACTTGCTCAACTTAGCATACAGACTATGCTCTCGAAGTGTTTGCAACACCAGACAGAGATCTCTCGTGTGATCCTCCTGTGACTGTGAATACACAAGGATATCATCTACGAACACGATCACACATTGATCGAGAGACGATCTGAACACCCGATTCATCAAATCCATGAATGCTGCCGGTGCGTTAGTCAGTCCAAAAGACATGACCAAAAACTCGTAATGACCGTATCGAGTTCGGAATGCTGTCTTCGGAATGTCCTCTTTCTTGATCTTCAACTGATGATAACCAGATCGAAGGTCAATCTTGGAGAAAAACTGCGCACCCTTTAATTGGTCAAACAAGTCGTCTATCCGAGGCAATGGATAACGATTCTTGATCGTGACCTTGTTCAATTGCCTGTAATCAATACACATACGCATTGATCCATCCTTCTTCTTCACGAAGAGAACCGGAGCTCCCCAAGGTGAAACACTTGGCCGGATAAAACCAAGGCCTTGCAATTCTTCTAACTGCTCTTTTAACTCCTTAAGCTCAATAGGGGCCATCCTATACGGAGCTCTCGAAATCGGAACTGTGCCTGGAGCTAGCTCAATCGCAAACTCGATTGCACGATCGGGAGGCAATCCCGGCAAGGTTTCCGGAAAAACATCCATATACTCACATACCACTGGAATGGGTGTGGAGTCTCGCACTTCTACACCCTCGAGACTAAGAGTTGCAAAGCGGGCAATGTCTCTTCTCTGAAGTCCCCTGAAATGAAACGACTTTAACCCCACGGGTTTAAAATGCACCACCTTCTCGAAACACGCCACGTGTCCATGGTGAGTTGAGAGCCAATCCATACCTAGGATGACATCGAAATCCCAATCCTGAATTCCCAGAAGGATCAAGTCGACTGGCAACTCGTGCTGCATGACTTGTACAACACTATCCGGATACACTTTATCTGTCTCAATAGATTTTCCCAATGGAGTTGAAATGGACAACTCCCTAGGTAGCTTGCTTGGCTCGGACGTAAAGCCTTTGGCAAAGCTTGGTGAAACGAACGAGTGAGTGGATCCTGTGTCTATCAACACTCTTGCCAAACATTCATTTACGAGCAACGAACCTGAGAATTTGAATCATCCCAGTTATAACACAACTGTACATATAGATACAAACATCGCAAAACACCACATAGGATATATATAGATACGAACATATCATGGCAACATTAGAACTTCAACAAAGACTAGTTCGCGCGTACCTTGCACAACATCATCAGATGCCTGTGCGTCTCTATCAGTCATGGCAAAGACTCTGCCCTGGTTTGCCTGACGAGGCTGTTGGGTAGGCTGCAAGGATCTAGAGGCCTGAGATGAAGACCCCTGAAGTGAATTCTGCCTGCCTGGAGGCCGAACTCCCTGTGATCCAGACTGTGACTGCTTGCGCGGGCAATCTCGAATCATATGGCCCATCTCGCCACAATGGAAGCATCCACCTGACATTCTTCGGCAATCTCCAGTCTTATGCCGACGACCACATGCGGCGCACTCCTCAAATGTCTGCGATGCGGAGGAAGCCGGAGGCATAACCCTCGTAGCTTGCGATGCTGTAGGACGCGGTGCCTGAGGCGCAAAAGAAGGTCTCTGAGCCGAAATCGGCTGGGAGAACTGGTACGGTGCAGTCCTAGTCCTCTTCTCTGAAGAACTACTCGTCTGACCCCGAGACATGTTCTTCCCGAAGCCACTGTCTCTTCTTCTCACGAAGTCTTCCGCATTCTTTTCGGCGATCTTTGCCTTCCCTACTATCTCTCTCCAAGACTCTACCTGGAGAATGGACACCCGATCTCGGATGAAAGCCTTCAAGCCCATCTCAAACTTCCTGACCTGTAGGTCTTCAGTAGCCACCAAGTGCGGAGCAAACCTAGACAACTCGGTGAACTTAGCCTCATACTCGGCTACGCTCATCGACCCTTGCTCCAAAAGCATAAACTCTCTCGCCTTTTGTTCCCGAATAAACCTGGGAAAGTACTGTTCCCTGAAAGTCTCTAAGAACTCCGCCCAAGTCCAGGGCACACCTGCCTTAGCAACATCTCTCTGCCTTTGGGCAGCTCTCCACCAGTGTTCGGCTTCACCCTCCATCACGAAGGAAGCCCATTCTACCCTTTGCTCATCGGTACAACGGAGAGCCCGGAAGGTCTTCTCCAGCTGCATAATCCAAGACTCGGCCACCATGGGGTCCAGAGTGCCATAGAATGTAGGAGGCCGCAGTCTCCTAAAAGCTTCGAGCCCCGCGGTGTGATGCACCGGTGTAGGCACAGGCGTGGACGGTGGGGTAGGCATAGGCCTTGCTGCCAACAATGCCAAAGTCTCTGTAGAGCCCCGGACCTTTTCACATTTATCCATGACCCTTCGTAGCCATTTTTCCTTTAAAGTAATGCAATTAATAAATAAGGAAGAAATTGGAAATTTCGAAACGTCAGAAATGTTCGTTTTCGAAGTACGAACCCAACGCAAGTTGAATCGTCAAAATCGGACGAACGAGTCAAAAGTTATGGCCAAAACAGTTTGGACCTGCAGACCACCGATCGCTCGGTCCATGGAGCGATCGATCGGTCCAAAACCGATCGCTCGGAGGCTATCGACTGGTCAAGATTTTTGTATGGAGAAATTTTCCAGAGAGTGAAATTTTAACCGATCGCTCGGTTATGAAACCGATCGATCGGTAGGCAACCGATCGATCGGTCATTAACACCGATCGCTCGGCCCTCGCGTTTTACAGAATTTTCTCTAAGGGCATTTTCGGCATTCGGGTGTTATACCCTTTCTTATATAGGATTGCCCGAGCCTTTAGGGCTCATTCTCAACCCTTAGAGTCTTTTGAGAGATAGAGAGAAAGGAGAAGGTTTTCCTAAACCTAGGGTTTTCATTTTGAAGAGAAATCAAAGGGGTTTGAGACCCTAGATCATCCTCAAGCACGTTTTCCTTCAAGATCTCGGCTCAAGCTCGGGTGGAGCTCGTGTTCCAAGCTAGGGCAGCAACTCACGGTCGTTTGGAAGAGGGGTTTCTTCCTCATCTTTTCAAGTCGGTACTTCTTACTATCCTCCTAGTTATAGCTTCTCTTTTCCTTTATTTCTTCTTGTTTTCCTTCTCATATATATGTGTTATGAGATTGGTGGTATGAATGGTGAATGGAGATGGATGTTGGCGAATGGATGCCGTGTGGATGATGTGATGAACGAATGGGAAAGGGCATTTTACTAATAACGAACATACAAGTGTGATGTGAGCATAACCCACATAGAAAAGCATGATTTAGGTTTAAGTGAATAATGAACACACCACATGTTTGATGAAATGCCAAGGTGAATAAAATAAATGATAAATTAAGGGAACCCATGTTTAATTGCTCTTGAAATTGTTAGGGTTCATGATAGTGTGTTTCTTACATTTCTTAAAATGTGTAGATTATTAATTACTTAAATTGTTATATGCTATGCCACGTGAATCACTCCAAATTGTCATATTTAATTCCAAATGCAAGTATGCACACGATCTCACGAGCACGCATGAAATGACGTGATTTACCGATGTTTTGAGTATGGGACGTAGAGGTGGGGCATATCCTAAGATATGTTTCACTTCGCTTTTGACAAGGGCAAGACAATCATGCATTGCATAGGGAAAGGTCTCCCATCCCCTCGCATGACATGCATAGCATTGCATGACACGCATAGCATAGCATGGCATGACACGCATAACATAGCATCACACATTCGGCATGGATGCTAGTTGCGACGGGCTATGAACGGCAACTAGGCATTCACATTCCGCATGGATGCTAGTTGCGACGGGCTATGAACGGCAACTCGGCATTCACATTCTGCATGGATGCTAGTTGCGACGGGCTATGAACGGCAACTAGGCATACCCATCTGCATATAGGGTACTAGTTGTGACGGACTATGAACGGCAACTAGGCATGTGAACATGTTTCAATTATGAACAAGCAAGCATGATACTCGCATGACATGACATGACACGCATGATATGACAAGATAAGACAACATAACAAGTTTCAAGCACGGAAATGGTATTTTCAAGTCAAGTCAAGTGCACGATGTTTTCAAGAGGTTTCATCGGCTTTCTACGAATTACAAGCATGAGTATAAATTGTTTTTGCTCCCTTGTATGATATAAATTGTTCATGTTCTATATATGCAACTTGCTTCCTCCTTTATGTATGCTATCTGTATGCTATGACTGTTGGTTAGTGCTTAGTACCCGCTGAGTATTCCATGCTCAGCCGTACTTCTTATGTCGGCAGGTGACGGCGGAGCAGCTGCTCCATTTGATATCTGTGCTCCGAGTCCATGGGTGGAGGAGGAGTACGTCGAGGAGCCTTTTGAGGAACCTCCAGTAGAGGGTTACCATTAGGTGGTTGTAGATTCTGAGTGGATTAGCTGTGGGTGAGATGAGAGATTATATCCATGTATTTTGGCGGGTCTGTCCGCACTTTCTTCTGGTTACTTTTTGTATAAACTTGGACCATATGTATATACTTAGAGGTTTGTTAGACTTCCGCTGTGTTTTATAGTTATGTTTCCGCTATAATGTCCTCTATTGTATATGCTCTGTGGGTTTTTGCAGGTTGGTTTGTCAAGCAAGTCATGTAAGTCATGATTGAGTCGTCCAAGATCACTCTAACTCCTAGGGTGGGTTTTGGGGCGCGACAGAAGTGGTATCAGAGCTTAGGCTTTAGGTCTCTAGGGTCACTTAGAATCTTATGCCACGGCTTGACAAGAGCATATGTTAGGAAACAAGTTAGGAAGGGAGTGAGTCGGGAACGAGTCTGGTTCCAAGTCTAAGACTAAACTTTAGTCTTAGTCAAAAATGGTTGCTTTAACCAAGTACGGGTCCTAGGTACGCTAGAACACTAAAGTATAAGTATAATGTGATGAATACTCTGATGACTTGATGTGATGTATATTAGTATTATACAACTAATACAAATTGAATTATTGTGAAATGACGTTGAAATAAACTGTGGTTTTAGTGAGACTCATGTGGTGCTATTGTTCTCAGGACTTTAGTCATGAGGCGGGGCACACGGGGTCGTGGACCACACACCAGAGCTTCATCTTCTTCCAGAGATGAGGATGAGCAGCCGGACCTCTCCCAGGTCTTAGGCTCTATTGCTGAGACACTCGCCATCCTGGCGGCTCGGCAAACTATACCGGCATCAGCGGCACCTACTCCACCGCCCGCAGCTCCAGTACATCGTACGGCTGGAGTTGAGGCATTCAGGAGATTGAGGCCTCCATCCTTCCATGGGAGTGTGGACCCTCTTGCTGCGGAGGCGTGGATCCTCCAGATGGAGAAGATTTTTGCGGTCCTCTCGCCTACAGAGGAGGATAGAGTAGCATGGGCAGTTTTCATGCTAGAGGGTGAAGCCCACCATTGGTGGTTGTCCGCATTGAGGACACGAGACTTGACCATGCAGAGTCAACCTTGGACTTGGGAGGAGTTTAAGGACACGTTCTATAAGAAGTATTTCCCGGTTGGAGCTCGGGAAAAGAAAGAGAGAGAATTCATCAACCTTGAGCAAGGTTCGATGTCTGTGGCTGCTTATGAGGCCAAGTTCTCGGAGCTATCACGCTTCGCGACACATATGATTGCCACCGAGGCAATGAAGGCGAGGAGGTTTGAGCAAGGGCTCAAGGATGTCATCATGGAGAAAGTGTCGGTTTTCAGGCATGCCACTTACGCCGAAGTAGTGGATAAGGCCTTATTGGTTGAGGCCAATTCTGAAGCGGTGTCTAAGAAGAGAGAGTTGGCGAGAGGCCAAGCCAGTAGTTCAGCACCTCCAGAGAGGCGGGCTCGTACCGGCCCTTATCAGTATACATGGCCAGCACCACCGATGAGGCCGACTTATGCGGCCCCAGCACCACGGCAGTACGTGCCACAGGCACCTCGACCTCAGGCTCTCCCGGCCCCATGGCCAGTTGCACCTCAGGTGGCGAGATATGCTCCACCTCAGGCCCCTCCTACCCGCACACACGAGGCCTGCCCTTCATGCGGCCGACGGCACCCAGCTGGGGATTGCCTAAGAGCATCGGGTGGATGTTTTCACTGTGGTCGCCAGGGCCACGTGATCAGGGATTGCCCTACCCGGCATTTACCAGGCCAGTCTCAGGGGATCAGGCCACCAGCACGCCCAGCAGGATCATATCAGGCGTCATCTCAGACTACCCGGTCCACACCTCAGTCTCGCCAGGCGAACCAGGGGCGAGTTTTTGCCTTGACAGAGGGCGATGCACTTGCATCTGACGATGTGGTGCAAGGTACGCGTTAGGAGTTATTTTCCTTATTCGTGATGGTTATGTTATGTTTTATTCCTTGTGTACGTAGTTGGTATGCTATATATATATATACCTACGTGTATACACTGTTGAGGCTTGAATTGACGTAACTAGCCTAAAATTTCAGGAACCCTACTAGTCAATGAGTATTTGGCTCGAGTGTTGATTGATACCGGGTCTACTCATTCGTTTGTCTCGCCGAGTTTTTCAGAAGGCTTTTCTGTGGAGCCTAGTCAGCTAAAACCGGAGTTAGCCATTTCGACTCCGCTCGGCAAAACAGTATTGGCAGATAAAGTGTATAGAAATAGTGCGGTCCAAGTTGGAAGCCACGAGTTGGCGGTTGACCTCATCGTCCTTGGATTCCAAGACTTTGATATTATATTGGGAATGGATTGGTTAGCAGCACATCATGGGCATGTAGCTTGCTTTGAGAAGATGGTACTCTTCAAGCCGGTAAAAGGAAAACCATTTCACTTTCGGGGGTTAAAATGTAGAGACATTGCCCGTTTTGCGGCGTTGAGCTTAGCTAACCCCGAGGCAAAGGACTCATCGACTATTCCGGTTGTGAGTGAGTTCCTGGATGTATTTCCAGAGGAGTTGCCAGGATTGCCTCCAGACAGGGAGATTGAGTTTATGATCGAGCTTGCACCAGGCACAGCTCCTGTTTGCAGGGCTCCGTATAGAATGGCCCCTATTGAACTCAAAGAGTTAAAGGCTCAGTTGGAAGAATTACAAAGCCTTGGCTTCATTCGACCAAGTGTCTCACCGTGGGGTGCCCCGGTGTTGTTTGTTAAGAAGAAAGATGGCTCGATGCGGATGTGTGTCGATTACAGGCAATTGAACAAAGTCACTATAAAGAATAGGTATCCCTTGCCTAGGATTGACGACTTGTTCGATCAGTTGAAGGGAGCAAGATTTTTTTCAAAGATAGATCTTCGATCGGGTTATCACCAGTTGAAGATTAAGGTGGAAGATGTTCCCAAAACTGCTTTCAGGACTCGATATGGGCACTATGAGTTCTTGGTGATGCCTTTTGGTCTCACGAACGCGCCGGCAGCCTTTATGGATTTGATGAACCGGGTGTTCCGACTATACCTAGATCGGTGCGTGATTGTATTTGTTGATGACATTTTGGTCTATTCCCAGACACGGGAAGATCACATACGCGACCTTCGCCTCGCATTGGAAATGTTAAGAGAGCACAAGCTATACGCCAAAATTAGCAAGTGTGAGTTTTGGTTGGAAGAGGTGGCATTCCTAGGCCACGTTGTTTCCGCGGAAGGCATCTCCGTTGATCCGAAGAAGATAGAAGCTGTTATGAGTTGGGCGAGGCCCAAGAGTGTTACTGAGATACGCAGCTTTCTTGGGCTGACAGGCTACTACAGGAGATTCGTAGAGGGTTTCTCTAGCCTTGCAGCACCGCTTACTCACCTGACACGGAAGAATGCGCAGTTTGTTTGGAGCGACAAGTGTGAGATCAGTTTCACGGAACTGAAGGAGAGGCTTACTACAGCTCCTGTCCTTACAGTGCCATCCGGACCTCTTGGGTATGAGGTGTACAGTGATGCCTCACACGTTGGACTTGGATGTGTGCTTATGCAACACAAGAAGGTCATTGCCTATGCATCAAGGCAATTGAAGGAGCATGAGAAGAATTACCCCACGCACGACTTAGAGCTTGCCGCAGTCGTGTTTGCACTCAAGATCTGGCGACATTACTTATACGGGGTGGAATTCTATGTGTATACGGACCACAAGAGCCTCAAGTACCTCTTTTCCCAAAAGGAATTGAATCTAAGGCAACGGCGTTGGATGGAATTTCTGAAGGATTATGATTGTACCATTCAATACCATCCGGGTAAGGCAAATGTAGTGGCTGATGCTCTGAGTAGAAGACCTCAGGGGTTGTTAGCACACATGTTGGTTCAAGAATGGAAGCTACTAGAAGATTTGGCAAATCTGGACATCAGTGTGAATAACTCTGTCCGTGGTCCTACCTTGGCAAATGTTACGGTTCGGCCGTACATTATAGATTTGATCCAAGAATATCAAGCCATGGATGCGGAATTGTTGGCTTTCCGGGACAAGGAAGTTGCCAAGGGCAGTGAAGACTTTTCTCTCACTAGTCGGGGTGCTATCACATTCAAGGGAAGACTGTGCGTCCCAGCCAATGCAGATCTTCGAAGAGAGATTTTGGACGAAGCACACCGTTCGAAGTACACAGTGCATCCAGGGGGTACGAAGATGTACCGGAACCTCAAGAGTCACTTTTGGTGGCGGAATATGAAGAGGGAGGTTGCGGAATATGTAGCACGGTGCTTGGTGTGTCAACAGGTGAAAGCAGAACACATGCGGCCCGCAGGTCTATTACAGTCCCTTCCGATTCCCGAGTGGAAATGGGAGAACATATCCATGGATTTCATAGTTGGCTTGCCAAAGACGGCAAGGGGTTCAGATGCGATATGGGTAGTAGTGGATCATTTGACGAAGTCCGCTCACTTCTTGCCTTACCGAACTACTTTCAACTCTAGTCAGTTAGCTGCTTTGTACATCAAGGAAGTGGTGAGGTTGCACGGAGTGCCTGTCAGTATTGTGTCGGATCGGGATCCAAGATTCACATCACGATTCTGGAAAAGCTTTCAGGAAGCTATGGGTTCCCGACTTGATTTCAGCACTGCTTTTCATCCACAAACGGATGGACAAACCGAGAGGGTGAACCAAGTAATAGAAGATATGCTTCGGGCTTGTATGCTGGATTTCAAAGGCAGTTGGGAAGAGCACTTGCCTTTGGTGGAGTTCGCCTACAACAATAGCTATCAGGCGAGTATCCAAATGGCTCCGTTCGAGGCTTTGTATGGGCGAAGCTGCAGGTCTCCTCTCTACTGGGATGAGGTAGGAGAAAGAAAAGTACTTGGTCCGGAGTTGATTGAGCAAACTGCTAGTATAGTCAAGATCATCCGGGATCGGTTGAAAGCCGCTCAAGATCGCCAAAAGAGCTATGCAGACACGCGCCGCAGGGACTTGGAATTTCAAGTAGGGGATCGAGTCTTTGTGAAAGTATCTCCTAGCAAAGGGATTATGAGATTCGGCAAAAGAGGCAAGCTTAGTCCTCGCTATGTTGGACCGTTTGAGATTATCACGCGGGTTGGTGAAGTTGCTTATCGAGTAGCTCTTCCACCTTACATGGCCGCGGTTCACAACGTTTTCCACGTGTCTGTGCTTCGGAAGTACATTGCGGACCCTTCGCATATACTAGAATTGGAACCGTTGGAAATTCGAGAAGATCTCACGTTGGTGGAGAAGCCGATTCACATATTGGATCGGAGAGATCAAGTGCTTCGCAACAAGACAATCCCTTTGGTTCTTGTGCAATGGAAACACCATGCTCGGGAAGAAGCTACATGGGAGCGTGAAGCCGAAGTCAAAGCGAAGTACCCGGAGTTGTTTGAATGAACTTTGTATAGGTTTTGTATATGTAGCTTGTAATATTAATTGATTCTGTAATGCATGTCTCATCCAAATTTCGAGGACGAAATTTTTGTAAGGGGGGAAGGATGTAGAGCCCCGGACCTTTTCACATTTATCCATGACCCTTCGTAGCCATTTTTCCTTTAAAGTAATGCAATTAATAAATAAGGAAGAAATTTGAAATTTCGAAACGTCAGAAATGTTCGTTTTCGAAGTATGAACCCAACGCAAGTTGAATCGTCAAAATCGGACGAACGAGTCAAAAGTTATGGCCAAAACAGTTTGGACCTGCAGACCACCGATCGCTCGGTCCATGGAGCGATTGATCGGTCCAAAACCGATCGCTCGGAGGCTATCGACTGGTCAAGATTTTTGTATGGAGAAATTTTCCAGAGAGTGAAATTTTAACCGATTGCTCGGTTATGAAACCGATCGATCGGTAGGCAACCGATCGATCGGTCATTAACACCGATCGCTCGGCCCTCGCGTTTTACAGAATTTTCTCTAAGGGCATTTTCGGCATTCGGGTGTTATACCCTTTCTTATATAGGATTGCCCGAGCCTTTAGGGCTCATTCTCAACCCTTAGAGTCTTTTGAGAGATAGAGAGAAAGGAGAAGGTTTTCCTAAACCTAGGGTTTTCATTTTGAAGAGAAATCAAAGGGGTTTGAGACCCTAGATCATCCTCAAGCACGTTTTCCTTCAAGATCTCGGCTCAAGCTCGGGTGGAGCTCGTGTTCCAAGCTAGGGCAGCAACTCACGGTCGTTTGGAAGAGGGGTTTCTTCCTCATCTTTTCAAGTCGATACTTCTTACTATCCTCCTAGTTATAGCTTCTCTTTTCCTTTATTTCTTCTTGTTTTCCTTCTCATATATATGTGTTATGAGATTGGTGGTATGAATGGTGAATGGAGATGGATGTTGGCGAATGGATGCCGTGTGGATGATGTGATGAACGAATGGGAAATGGCATTTTACTAATAACGAACATACAAGTGTGATGTGAGCATAACCCACATAGAAAAGCATGATTTAGGTTTAAGTGAATAATGAACACACCACATGTTTGATGAAATGCCAAGGTGAATAAAATAAATGATAAATTAAGGGAACCCATGTTTAATTGCTCTTGAAATTGTTAGGGTTCATGATAGTGTGTTTCTTACATTTCTTAAAATGTGTAGATTATTAATTACTTAAATTGTTATATGCTATGCCACGTGAATCACTCCAAATTGTCATATTTAATTCCAAATGCAAGTATGCACACGATCTCACGAGCACGCATGAAATGACGTGATTTACCGATGTTTTGAGTATGGGACGTAGAAGTGGGGCATATCCTAAGATATGTTTCACTTCGCTTTTGACAAGGGCAAGACAATCATGCATTGCATAGGGAAAGGTCTCCCATCCCCTCGCATGACATGCATAGCATTGCATGACACGCATAGCATAGCATGGCATGACACGCATAACATAGCATCACACATTCGGCATGGATGCTAGTTGCGACGGGCTATGAACGGCAACTAGGCATTCACATTCCGCATGGATGCTAGTTGCGACGGGCTATGAACGGCAACTCGGCATTCACATTCTGCATGGATGCTAGTTGCGACGGGCTATGAACGGCAACTAGGCATACCCATCTGCATATAGGGTACTAGTTGTGACGGACTATGAACGGCAACTAGGCATGTGAACATGTTTCAATTATGAACAAGCAAGCATGATACTCGCATGACACGCATGACATGACATGACACGCATGATATGACAAGATAAGACAACATAACAAGTTTCAAGCACGGAAATGGTATTTTCAAGTCAAGTCAAGTGCACGATGTTTTCAAGAGGTTTCATCGGCTTTCTACGAATTACAAGCATGAGTATAAATTGTTTTTGCTCCCTTGTATGATATAAATTGTTCATGTTCTATATATGCAACTTGCTTCCTCCTTTATGTATGCTATCTGTATGCTATGACTGTTGGTTAGTGCTTAGTACCCGCTGAGTATTCCATGCTCAGCCGTACTTCTTATGTCGGCAGGTGAGGGCGGAGCAGCTGCTCCATTTGATATCTGTGCTCCGAGTCCATGGGTGGAGGAGGAGTACGTCGAGGAGCCTTTTGAGGAACCTCCAGTAGAGGGTTACCATTAGGTGGTTGTAGATTCTGAGTGGATTAGCTGTGGGTGAGATGAGAGATTATATCCATGTATTTTGGCGGGTCTGTCCGCACTTTCTTCTGGTTACTTTTTGTATAAACTTGGACCATATGTATATACTTAGAGGTTTGTTAGACTTCCGCTGTGTTTTATAGTTATGTTTCCGCTATAATGTCCTCTATTGTATATGCTCTGTGGGTTTTTGCAGGTTGGTTTGTCAAGCAAGTCATGTAAGTCATGATTGAGTCGTCCAAGATCACTCTAACTCCTAGGGTGGGTTTTGGGGCGCGACAGTCTCGGCTATGGAGTCCATAGCATTCGTGAAATACAACGGTTCCTCTTCTCTTGGAACTTCACTCTCGGCCCTCCGAGTATGGTAACCTCGACCCCGATTGACACGTCTCATGATATCAAATCCTGAGATCAATTTGGCAAAACATGAGTCTAACTTGGATACCAAACCTCACATATCATATAGCAATTCAATAATCATGAAATGCTAACACCGCATTTAGTATACATCAAGGTATACACGTAAGAATACCATTACAACTTAGAGTACCCTAGCGTAGCTAAGACACTTGCATTGGGCATCTATCTTTTCTAGGATCCTACACTAACCTAAAGATTCACTTGATACCGGTTATGTCGTGGTAACAAGCCTAAACAACTGAGTCCTTCTGAGTTCTAAGTTCAACTCATAGGAATTACTTCCGCTTAGACCAAGCCTGAGTGACCTAACTAAGTCTGTCATTAGACATAACTAGCTCTGATACCAAGTCTGTCGCGACCCAAAATACCCCCTAGGAGTTAAGGATACTTTGACTCGTGACCGCCGTATCATACCTCCAGTATGATACATAAGGCACACGTGGAAACCTGTCAGAGTACCTGCATATACATAGCGGAAACGAAATACAATGCACAGCGGAAAATAAAATACTAAACATAGCGGAAGCAAAATGAATACTCCTATAGCTTGGCTCAAGTAAGAACCAACAAGTATACATGTGTGAGAAACCCAAAAGTGGAGTGGACAAACCCCACACTCACATAACAAAATGACACAAGTTCTAAGTCGGTCGATCAACAGAAATCGAAGTCACGACTCCTATCTAGAGCACCATCGTCATGATAGTGATCCATGGAAGGCTCCGGGTCACGGTACTCTTCCTCGACCCAAGGTTCTTCGCCACACAAATCGAATGGAACCCGAGCACCTGCCGATCATAACAATATCGACTGAGCATGGAATACTCAGTGTATACAAACTAAGAACAATAAAGCGGTTAGGCATGGAGCATACAAGACGTGGAGAATGAAATCCGAACAATCCTTAAAGCATGGAAACCGTGAAAACATATGTGAGATAATATGCGAAACCAAAACTGTGACCGTGTGAGTCAATCGATAATCATAGCCTTATGAGTTCTTGTGAGTTCATGGAGTTACTTAGAGTCATTATGATCCGTAGAGACATAGAGCATAAAGCAATACCGTAGAGCATTTCCATAGAGCATAACCTTAGAGATCTTAGAGCATTTTATTGTGATTCGTGGAGCTTGTGAGACGATCTTAGAGCATTATCATAGAGTTTCCTTGTGAGCATGGTATGATCCTTAGAGCTTGTGAACGATCTTAGAGAAATCATAGAGTTACTTAGAATCATTCATTATTCGTCTTTTCGTGAAAAACCTTTATTGGTAT
>JABCRI010000771.1:0-68187 GCA_015143295.1 Tetracentron sinense | reverse complement strand
ATTACTGCCCATTTTATAAGGAAAATAGTCATATGGATGGCTGGTCCCTCAATTGGTCCACGCCCCACTTTTTTAACATAAACCCCAACTGTGGTTAATATTCCACTCATTCCCCTAGGTTAAACACTCCCACCTTATTTTAGAAGAACAAATCAACATCTTAACTTTAATCTTCTTAAGCTTAACTAGATTAAAAGTGATACAGGACACAGTGTATCTAAGTAGAAGACCCAGGGTCCGCTACCCCACTTGCTCGAATGAAATGCTCCTCTTAGCTAGTTTTTCTAAAGTAACATACTCTTAATCATAATCCTGTAGATAATACCACAATTTCATGAATGTACTAATTCCCATACTACCCTTTACTAATCTATAGTAGAACTTAAAAATCTCTACGTTCCTATATTTCTTACTGGGGTTAAGTTCAACCACCCCAGTTTTCACCCACTTTATACCTTTGGTTTTTAGAAAAAATAACTCTTAAGAGTTGAATTTTTAACCAGGGTTTTTAAAAATTAATTATTTCTTAAAAAAAACAAAGTATCGTGGTTGCACTCTCGGGGTAGATGAATCTTAACCACAGTTAGGAGGGCAAAGGAGACCATGAACCCCTAGGGTTAACTCATATTCTTGGTTTTTAGACAATAAAAATAATTAACTTCTGGTTAAAATTCGCCAACTCTAGGGTTTATTTTTTTTTCCATATTTTTTTTCTCTACAGAACCAAGAACCAAGATAGGGGGTGAATCTTAACCATAGCTAAGGGGTGTCAAGAGACACTGAAAATCCAAGGGGCGTAACTGGACGCCAATTGGGTTAGATTATCACCCACCCTACGTTCCCCCACTTATCCTTGGTTTTTTATAATTAAAAATTCAATAACGCCCTGGAGTTAACTTTTTTCATAATTATTTTTTCTACAAACCAAGGATACGTGAGTGAACTTTAGATGTTTGGTGATCTTAACACGGTTTAAAGGCGATTAAAAGGACAACTTGTGCTTTAGTGCATACTAAACTCCTCGCTCTCTCGACAAAATGCTCCAAGAAGAACGCTCGCCAAAGGCCGCCGTCCACCCCTTTCCTTTGTTAGACCCAAAATGCCCCTAAAGCTTTTGAGTCTACAAATCCTCTACGTCATATTTTCTATTAACCACGTATCTCCAATTTCTCATTGAGGATATCCACAATGTCTCCTCAAGTTTCTATACCAAAATATTCCATATTTTTTCTTCAACACATGCCTCACTAAGGTCCCTCTTTCCCAGTCTCTCTCCCCTAGCCCCTCTCCCCACTTCCTCTACGTGCTTGCCTACTAGTAAGTAAATATACATTGCCATACAATACTATATATTTCCAATACATATATATGGGGCTGTTAACTCTACCTGACGACTATTGATTCCGTTAACTTTTACTAGTCTTTTAATCCTTTGATTTTAACTAAATCCCCCAAAAAATAAAGGAAGTTATTTTTGAAGGAATGTGACAACAAGTAACCAACAAAAAAGTGTTGCAGGCAAGTACACCTGCCATGTACTTCTTGCCCCCTCTCATCCTTCAAATTCTGATTGTATACCCTTAATGGGATTTGGTCAAATTTTGAAAAAAATAAAAACGACTAGTAAGGTTACCAAATTCCTAGTCTTGTGAAGGTTAACATTTCCCTGTATTGGAATTTAGGAAAACGAAAATTTCCATGTGCGGATTTCGGATGTTTACCTAACTAAAAAATTATCTAATCGATGATCGTGGCTGCTCATATGTCTGATCAGTGGATGTTAGCGAGGTGCACATAAAGATAGGACCCAACACGTTAAGTTTTTGTCGTGGATCCAAACATCCTCCTATAGCACTTATCGTGACGCAAAGGTAACATTGTTGATGCATCAAATGCATATTACACATCCTCTCTCTCTCCTCTTTTTATTTAGCATCCATATATATATCTATATATTATATAAATTAGATATATATAATATATCTATAATAGTGATATATCATATAGTATATATGTAATGATATATGGTTGATTTTTGGAACCTTCACTACTTTTTTCACCACTTAAAAACTTTACAAATTCCCATAATATAAGAACATTTGGTCGTTTAAGAGGCAGGGACTGCACAAATACGCTGATAGTGTACTTGTCTGTCCAACATACTTCCCTATTTGTACTTGTTCTCCATTTAATGACTGAAATGCCCCCATGTTATGGGGCTTGGTCAATATTCAAATAGAAAAGCCTAGTGAGTTACTAAATTCACTTAGACTAGTGCAGGTTACTACAAATGTTCCATTATGAGTAGTGAACTTGATAACCTTAACCATGGCATCGTTACCCGTACGTTAAGTAGCAAAAGTCACCAACAAATTAATGGTAATTTAGTCTTTTAATAAGGGACAACAGTGCACGAGAAGAGTATGTTTTGACCTTTTCATACTTTTTTCTCTTCTATTTAATGACTTTTTCCTATAAAAAAAATTCAAACTACCTGTGTATTTAATACAATACAATAGGAATAAAAAATTCCTAGCGAACATTACCAAGTTCACTAGTCTTGGTAAAACATTAGTATGTGTGTATATACACCTTATTCTATATATAATAGAGAGAGAGTATTTAATAGTTGACCCAGGTAATATTACCCCAAATGTCCAGAGAAGTCCAACTTGAATCGAATTTAAGCAGAAACATGTCGACATATTACACATCCTCTCTCTCATCTTTTTATGTACATAGTTACATACTATATATATATATATATATATACATGTATGGAATGTTAACCTTCACTAGTTTTTTCATCACTTAAAAACTTTACAAATTTCATAATATAAGAGTATTTTGGTTGTTTAAGAGGAGAGGGAATGACAAATACATGATAGTGTACTTGTCTGCCAACATACTTCGCTATTTGTACTTGTTCTCCATTTAATGACCGAAATGGCCCAATGTTATGGGGCTTGGTCAAATATTCAAATAGAAAAGACTAGTGAGTTACTAAATTCACTAGAGACTAGTGAAGGTTACTACAAATGTTCATTATCAGTAGTGAACTTGATAACCTTAACCATGGCATTGTTACCCTTACATTAAGTACCAAACTCACAATAAATTAAGGGTAATTTAGTCTTTTTATAAGAGGCACAAGTGCACGAGAAGAAGTATAGTTTGACTTTTCATACTTTTTCTCTTCTATTTAATGACGTTTTCCTATAAAAATATCAAACTAACCGTGTATTTAATACAATACAACACAATAGGGAATAAAATGACTAACGAACATTACCATGTTCACTAGTCTTGGAGAACATTAGCATGTGTATATATACATCTATACATTCATATATATATATATATAATAGAGAGAGAGTATTTAATAAGTTGACAAAGTAATATGACCCAAATGTCCAGAGAAGTCCAACTTGAATCGAATTTAGTAGAAACATGTTGAACATATTACACATCCTCTCTCTCTCATGTACATACTATATATATATATATATATATATATACATGTATGGAATGTTAACCTTCACTACTTTTTTCAACACTTAAAAATTTTACAAATTCCATAATATAAGAGCATTTTGGTCGTTTAAGAGGAGAGAGAATGACAAATACGCTGATAGTGTACTTGTCTGCCAACATACTTCACTATTGGTACTTGTTCTCCATTTAATGACCGAAATGCCCCCAATGTTATGGGGCTTGTTCAAATATTCAGATAGAAAAGACTAGTGAGTTACTAAATTCACTTAGACTAGCTGAAGGTTACTACAAATGTTCATTATGAGTAGTGAACTTGATAACCTTAACCATGGCATTGTTACCCTTACATTAAGTACCAAACTCACAATAAATTAAGGTAATTTAGTCTTTTATAAGGGACAACAAGTGCACGAGTAGAAGTATAGTTTGACATTTTCATACTTTTTTCTCTTCTATTTAATGACTTTTTTCCTATAAAATATCAAACTACCCGTGTATTTAATACAATACAATAGGGAATAAAAATGACCAGCGAACTTGATTACCAAGTTCACTAGTCTTGTTGAACATTAGCATGTGTGTATATATGTGTTATATAATAGAGAGGGAGAGTATTAATAAGTTGACCAGGTAATATGACCCCAAATGTCCAGAGAAGTCCAACTTGAACCGAATCTAAGTAGAAACATGTTAAGAAGTGGAGTGTTAAACCTACTCACCCAATATTGTAATCGTCCAATTTTGAGTAATAAGACAAGATTTTATGTCAGAGTCACTTGTGTGCCCCAATTAAAATCCGTTGCCTTATTACTCCAAATGAGGTGATTACAATATGGAGCAAGTGGGGCTCACAATCCTAGTTGAGAAAAGCCAACCCTAACCTGAGGCCTAAAAAATTACGTGACCAAAATCGAAAATTGCGGGCAAGTTGACAAGTTGAGTCATAAATGCCAACCTATAAGTTTAACACATGCTATGCACAACACACTCAACACAACCTATCATGCACAACCTAACACCACCACTCCAGACCTAGCTAAAGAGGATCTATGGATAACAAATCCACCACTCCTGACTATCAGTCACAGAGGACTCACTTAACACCACCACTCCAGACCTAGCCAAAGAGGATCTATGGATATCAAATCCACCCACTCCCGACTATCAGTCACGAAGAACTAACATAACACCACCACTCTAGACCTAGCCAAAGAGGATCTATGGATATCAAATCCACCCACTCCCGACTATCAATCACAGAGGACTCACATAACACCACCACTCCATACCTAGCCAAAGAGGATCTATGGATAACACATCCACCCACTCCCGACTATCAGTCACATACCTCACCTAAGAGGATCTATGGACATTATTCCACCCCGACTATTAGTCACATACCTTGCCAAAGAGGATCTATGGATATTATTCCACCCACTCCCAAACAAAATCCACTTTCTACAAAATTATCAATTACTTAACTAATTAATCGCAGTTAAGGACCTAGAAACCCATAATTTTATTACGTTAAAATTCCGGGTCATTACATCGACATTGAGTGCAAGAGCAAACATATTATTGGCCAAACTGGTTTGAGTTGGGTCGAGTTTGAATGTAGATAATGAAGCTTGTGATTAGCAGTACTATTTTTTAGGTGATTTAACAATACAAATGCCCCCTGTAGCTTACATGGAAAGGTGTGACTTGAGGAGTAGACATATTATTGGCCAAACTAGTTTGAGCTGGGTCGAGTTTGAATGTAGATAATGAAGCTTGTGATTTAGCAATACTTTTTTAGGTGATTTAACAATACAAATGCCCCCTCTAGCTTAGATGGCAAGGTGTGACTTTCTCATGAGGATGGTCGTGAGATCCAAGTCTCAGGGAGGGAGCTTTCCCTTGATGATGTGGAAAGCAAAGTATCACTCACCATACACTAACCCTAACTAATAACATGCAAAAAAGAAAAATACAGGGCTTTACTCTTGAAAGCATGGATTTTTCACCCCTCAAACCTAGGATAATGATATCCCGAATTTAATAAGCAAACAATATGGAGGCGCCATCTATCCCTATTCTAGGGTTGGATAGGAAACCTAAATATAAAATTTAGAGATAATGAGTAAGGAGATTTGATTGTGTGTCAGGGAAGGTGTTAGGACTTGGGCACCTTGACACACCCAAGCGAAAAATATGGAGGCACCATCTATCCCTATCCTAGGGTTGGATAGGAAACCTACATATAAAATGTACAAATAATGAGTAACGAGATTCGATTGCGGGTCGGAGAAGGTGTTAAGTACCCCTAAACATTGGTCAATTCAACAGTTACCCACTCAACCCATTTCGGATACACAAAATAACCAGTTTATCCTGTAAAACTAAAGTGTTAATTAATCTGAAAAGTGATTGACTCTACATTCAAACCATGGTATGCGTATTATAAAAGACAATAACTCCAACTAGTAACACTTGGATATCCACTTGAGTTTGGAGATGCTCTTTATCCATCATCTATCCATAGGAAAAAAAATTCTATCATCTCACCATTTTTTTTCCAGAATAAAAGGGCCTAACGTTGTCATATACTCAAGCTCGAATTTAAGAAACACCCAACTCAATTTAAGTCAATAATTGACACTGCTAGGGCAAAATTAATATTCAGCTTGTTTGACTGATATAAAAAATCTTAAGCACCAAGAATCTCTGAAACCCAAGACATCATAAAACTTAAACTCTTATTGCTTCCATGTCGACAATAATGTGGACTCAACGAAACTAACAGTGAATGTGTTTTATGATCCGAGAATCCGAGTCATCTGACATATCATTCTCAAACTTAGATTTCAACAAATGTAGGTTTCTATTTACAGCTCCATTTAGTCCAAACAAGATGGTCTATTGAGAACCTAGACCTAACCAGATTATTCCCAAAGATCTAAAAAAAGAAGCTCTTGATTCACATAACCTCACCAGTTACAAGCCATGATTCATATAATATAAATACAAGTATGTCTTGGGCGGGGAGAAAGGATAAACATCTAGGATCTAGCATAGATCCATACTTTTTTAAGTTTTACCTCGTTATACTAGTTAAAAGGAACAATGCCTATATCTCTTTCTTTCTGATTTGGTACAACTAGAGGCGACTTAGTAGGATAAGATAGCTTTCCTAGGAGATTGTATCAAAAAGGAAAGGGTGTCGGTCCAGACCTAAGTCCCCTACAACTACCAATGAATTAACCTGCAAATGGGGCTTCAGTCCAAAGGGTCCAACCCCATAAACATGATGTTGGGTCGACCTCAATCCATGAACGACTTTCACAATCTAAGGTTCGATTCCAAGCTTGTCCCCGAAAGGAACTCTTGAGGAAAATCCACCTGCTGATTTAGATCAACATTTTATTTCGATGTAGACTATCTAATTCATGATTACTCATGAGCCCAGAATTCTTTTAACAAAAAGTGATCAACAGATAAAAACCAAAACCAGATTTTAGTCAAGCCACCTCAATAAAAAAAAATTTTAAAAAAAATCCGCCAAAAAACATGTTGAATCCTAAGCTTTAACCATAACATCAATGATACAAGTCGATTCCACACTGAATATCAAGGAAATACATCTCACCTTTCTTATCATATGCAAAGGATCAACACAAAAATATTTATATAGGAATCTAATGCATAGCCGGATCATAAATGCAAAATTGTATATAGGAAGTTTAATAGAAAAACTGGTTGCAAGGGTCAAAAAATATTACCGGATTTGTGCTCCAATGACTTGAATAAAAATCGTCGAGTCCTCTCGGAACATCCTTTTAAATTCGAAACTATATATTCCAGCAGATTAAGACTTCTCGGCTGTGTCTTCTGGATTGATGAATCTTAATTCAGATTGAAAAAACTAAGGATCTTTTAGTTTGATTAGGAATCAAAAACCAACTCTCTACTAGATCAGATCAAAATCAATTGAGATTTGGCTTATTTATCGAAACCTGAAAATAAAGCTAGGGGTCACCTATGTACGGTCATCGTTGTACCTTCTCTTTTTTTTTTTCTTTTTCCTGTCGAGGTCAGCCTAACCCTAGCTCTCTCTCCAACCCAAAAAATGAAAATAAAGCGACATTTCGGATGAAATAAAGTGGTCATTTCGATTATATAAAACTAGCGAGTGGCACGTGTGATGCACACGAGAGCAAGGGGAAGTAATTAATCACAGTTAATAGGAGTTAAAAGGAACACGTGTTAATCCGTGGGTGCGATTTAATTGAACTCTCCCGGAGTTCAATCATGATTGGCTGTGATTCTTTTATTTTAAACATTCAATCAAAATTTTTGTTTTGTATGAAGGTAGTTTAGGATTTTTGAAAAAAGCAGGCATACCTCTGGCATTATAATAGTAAAGAAATGAAGAGAAGTGATGCATGTGACCGTTGGATAAATGAACACCTCAAGATTTGTGCAAAAGTTACGAGATACATCCTGTACCAGCTTAGCCGTCTAAGCCGGCTCAAGCACAAAGTCTTTTTTAAGACTGATGATGAAACTGTTTTGTCTTCTTTTTGGCCGCACTATCCGCCTCTCTCCAGTCGCCCCGGATTGGCTCTGGCGATGCCAGAAGGGCTTGTCTAGAGTGTCCATATAATAGGGGACATGTGGTGGTGGAGTCAAAATCATGGGGCCCATGATTTTGACTTCACCACACATAATGAGACATGTGGCAATAAGTACGAGGTAAAGGGGAAGATATGACGTGAGAAGAAGTCAAAATCAAGGGAGAAAATAAAATGACTTTTCCCCTTTTTAATGCCAACTATCACACAATGTATGTACACCCAAGACCATTTTCTGGCTTCGCCAGAGACAATCCGAGGCCTCTCCACCCCGGCTCAGTTCAGAAGATCGGTTGCACAGTTCAAGTCATCCACTGTTATGTTCAAGTAGTCTCAACCTCCAACTCCTTCTTAGTCTCCTTTGTCTATGCCTCCAATTTCCCAGGTAAAAGACGCTTGCTCTGGCAGCATTTAACGTCCTTCTCTTTTGGAGTTTCTTCAGCATGGATGCTTCTAGGAGATTTCAATGAAATCAGGTATCATAGCAAAAAATTTGGCGGTGCCAAAATCAACACCAATGCTTGCAGGGATTTCAACGATAGGATCAATGGGTCAGGAGTTTTTGATTTGAAGAGCAAAGGGTTACATTTCTCCTGGTCTAATAAATCGTTTGGTTCTGCTCGAGTCCAGTGTAAACTTGACAAAGTTCTTATCAATAGTGAATGGTGTGTATCTTTCCAGTCCTCTGAAGTTGTGGTCCTCCCACCTGGAATCTCTGGCCACTCTCCTCTGGTGGTCTCTCTTGCCCCCATGCTCCCTAAAGCCCGAAGATCTTTCAAGTTTTTCAATCACTGGTCCAGCCACTCCGAATTCAAGCAACTAGTTTCTGACAATTGGAGGATTCCTGTGTGTGGCAACCCTATGTTTCGTCTTACCCAATGCCTAAAGCACATCAAAGGCTGTCTTCGGACCTGGAGTGCTTCAAAATTCAAAGATATTAATTAATCAGCAAGTGGCCATTGCTCATAGCAACCTTGAATCCGTGCAAGCTGCCCTGGACAATAATCCTTCTGACCCTTCTCTAGCTGCCTCTACTTCAGACCTATTCTACCTTCGCGAACTCTGAAGAGTCAGAGACTCGCCAAAATGCTCGCATCAAGTGGCTCAGCCTTGGCAACAGAAACAATGCTTATTTCCACCGTAATCTGGCCACTAGAAGTTCATATAACCAAATCTTGGCTATTTCAGATCGTAATAATCAACCGATTGATGACACAGACGGGATTAAGAACAAAGCTATCTCCTTTTTCATGGACCTGCTCAGCCCTACTTCTGGCTCTTTCCCTGTGGACTTATCAGCGATCAAGGATCTTAAGAGACTTTCTACCCCTCATATATCAAATCTAAGTCGTGATGTCGACTTTGAGGAAATTAAATCAGCTCTTTTTGCCATTGATGATGGTAGTGTTCCTGGAGCGGATGGCTTTACCTCCCATTTCTTCAAGAACTGTTGGGACATTGTTTCTATAGATTTCTTAATAGCTATCCTATCCTTCTTCAAATCAGGGAAACTTCTCAGAGAAATTAATGCCACAATGGTTTCTCTCATTCCCAAGGGGACCAAACCGAACACCTTTGCCGAATTAGGACCTATTTCTCTGTGCAATGTTATATACAAGTGCATCTCTAAGGTGATTGTAACGGATAAAATTCGTAAAATCAACTCAGCGTTGAAGGACGAGCTCGTTTTTGTCGTTTTGTTCACGAAAGTGACACGTGGACACGAGTTGGGGTCACGTGCTTAAAATATAGGGGTCACACGTTGTCTGATGCACAATGATTCCGTTGTGCGCCTTACGACGTCTTTGTTCTCTTGCAGAACAACGTTTCCGTTGTGGCTTTGACAACGTGCTCGTTGTCTAAAGCACAACGTGAACGTTGTGCTCTTGACAACGTCGTTGTCGTTACGCGAACAACGAGTCCGTTGTCTCACCGACAACGATGTCGTGCTGTATTTTAAGGCATTTACGCCGTAACCGAGCTTGAGTCAACAACGAGACCGACTCGTAGGAGGAAGTGATCAGGAGGCGATCCATAATTCCGACAGACGTGCCGAACGCGCCGTTTCGTGCCGAAAGCACTGTCTTGGCATTTAATGTCGGTCACTTCTGCGTACCGTCCGATCCCGTCCGACTGGACTTGTAAGAGGCTCTCACGTGTAATGCAACCGGCGGCAGATATGTCTAAGATATTTGGCAATGAGTGCAAAGACACGTGGTATGGACACCTATGGGCATCCATGGTCATCGATGGTCATACCAACCTTGCCCTATAAAAACCCCGTGATTTTTAGTGCACAGGACACTTGTTCATTAACCCAGATCCGAGAATACGTGTTCAGTGCTTCCAGCGTCTTGCGTATTTTTCAGTGACTATTCTAGCGTTTACTGTTCATCATCTTCTACACTTACTGACTTTACCATCGGAGTACAGGTCAGGGTGCCACACCCTCCGCTCCAACCTTCTACCAGTAAACCAGAGCGTGGGAGGAGCTACTGCTAACGCGTGTCCTTCCGGTTACTTTTCCCCCCACAAAATTGGCGCCGTCTGTGGGAAGTAATAAACGGACCCCCATTTGCTCTCTATGATCATGGCTGATCAGTCAGTAGTGTTCGGGCATGAGGATCAAACCCCTCACGCCACTTCTTTCATACCTTCTGTCGTGCACATTCCTGGAGTCAGTCCTTCGTCTGGGCAACCAGAGAGGACCGTGCCTCCTCCTACTGAGCCCTCTGTTTCAGATCGCATCTTGGCGATGCTGCAAGTGCAGCAGTCTGCTCTAGATCAAATCACCAGGCAGCAGCAGTTGATGCAGGCAAGGCTGGAGGCATTCGAGCATAGCAGGCTCGAGGTGGATGATGTGCCACTGCAGAGGCCTTCCTTGAGACGTCAGTTTGACTTCTCTTCTTCTCCTTCTGCCCTGGAGAACCGTGAAACCAGATTTGTGCTTCTTCCTACTGAAGGAGATGTAAGGCAGCCTCCGGTTCGGGCAGAACAGAGTATTCCTTTTGATCGTGTGGATTTCAGAGAGGGGGCAGGAAGAGAAGACCTGAGGGTGGGTACTGGAGGCGCAGACACCCAGAAGACTTGGGTAACAGCCAAGGAGGTGGAGGCTTTAATCGGTGCTCGTGTTAAGAGCATGAAGGGAGGGATTCCTGACCACTTTGCTCAGTCAGCAAAGGATAACGTTGAGAACTCTCCTTTCACGGATGTCATCAACCAGTCATATACTTCTTTTAAGTTCATAACTCCGATCTTCCCCATGTACACTGGAAAGACGGACCCGGAGGAGCATTTGTTTGACTTCAAACACGCGATGGCTGTTCGCAATCCGGATGATGACCTGTATTGCAAGGCTTTCCCCAACAGCCTGTCTGGGGCAGCATCGAAGTGGTTTCGGAACTTGCCTCCTGGTTCCATCAGCAACTTCTCGGAGCTCAGGTCGGCCTTTATTGATCGCTTCATCATCAATAAGAAGAAGAAGGCAGGTGCAGATACTCTCTTCTCCTTGAGGATGAAGCCGGCCGAATCCTTGAAGGACTTCATTTCGCGTTTCACCGATGAAGTCCACAACATTGACAAGGTTGACGAACCGAGCTGCATCGCTGCTTTCAAGAATGCTATCCCCAAGCATTCCGAGCTCTACAAGTCCTTAGCTCTTGACTATCCTGTCAAGATGGACGAGTTGATGGTACGTGCCACCAAGTACGGGAGGTACGAGGAGGACGTATCCGTCGTGTCAGTGCCGAAGCCCAGAGCGAGAGTGGTGGATGTCGTGGAGAGGACACACCGATCATCGAAGAGGAAGGAGAAGAAGTGGAGGTACGAGTCTTCATCATCTGAGGACTCGCCACCAAGGAAGCAGAGGGACAAAGTTGTGTATGTGACTCAACGGGATCAGCCGGATCGGCGCCCGTTTGAAAGAAATTTTAATCAGCAACAGAGTAGGACGGAGAGGCGTCCTAATGATCAACAGCAGGCGAGGCAGCAGTATCAGCCACGCCAAGTGCAGCCTCAAGTACAGCACGAGAGAGGCGTGCAGCCTAATGAGAGGCGATCTTTTGCAGATCAAACACCGCGCATCAATTTCACAGTCAGCCCGGCGACCATCATGAGGTCGATGGAGGATCAGCCATACTTTGAGTGGCCGACAAGGGCGGTGCTGGATATTACATCGGGACCACGGGTGCATGAGTATTGTCACTATCACAAGTGTCGTGGTCATCTGACCAACCGATGTCGTATTCTGAGGGAATACTTGGAGAGGCTTGTTCAGGAGGGGTACTTGGAAAAGTATCTTGCTTCTAACAACGGCGGTGCGGAGCGTACCAGGGAGCCGGTGTCCCAATCTCGTGGAGGGAAACCCGCCAATAATCCCAGTACCAGTGGAGGAGCTTCCTTGGGCACGATCAATGTCATTTTCCACGTGCAAACACCGGAATCTGATGTGGAGAGGAACTTCAGGGCGAAGGCCAGGAAGCTGTCTCATGAGACTGCAGTGTGCCAAGTGCAAGTGCCTAGCAGAAGCGTTAAGCAGGCACTCACCTTCACTGATCGTGATCTGGCAGGAGTGATCCGACCTCACTATGATGCTCTTGTTCTCACCATGAGAATAGGAGACTTCGACATCAAGAGAGTGCTCGTGGATTCAGGGAGCGGAGCAGACATCTTGTACCTTCATGCTTTCACCCAGATGAAGCTGGATCCTTCCGTCCTCATCCCTGCTCAGACTCCCCTGTTCGGATTTGATGGCAGCTCGATGAAGCCTGTAGGCGACGTTGTCTTACCCGTTGTGGCTGGACCCGTTGTCCTACAGACCAGGTTCTCTGTCCTGGACGCGCCATCACCGTACAATGCCATCTTGGGTCGTTGGTGGACCCATGAGATGAAGGCTGTTCCGTCCTCGTACTACTAGGTGTTGAAGTATCCAACGCAGGACGGGCCTCAGGAGATCAGAGGTGATCAGTTGGCATCGCAGAAGTGCGATTTTCCTGCTTCCGTTGTGCCTTCGTAGCAATTACAGGTCGCTCCCGTTGTGGAAGAGAGCTCGGAGACATTGTTGTGCAGACCTTCCGTTGAGCCCACGAAAGCTGTCACTTTGGGAACGGAAGAAGAGCCAAAGGTGTTGCAAGTCGGGACGAGCTTGACAGCAGAGGAGGAGCTCGAGTTGCTGAACTTCCTTAGGCAGAATCTTGATGTCTTTGCATGGTCTCACAAAGACATGACTGGCATCGATCCAAGCGTTATCTGTCATCACCTCAATGTTGATCCTGCTATCCCTCCAGTGAAGCAGAAACCTCGGAGGCTTGCTCCAGCCTATCATAATACAGTGAACGAGGAGATTGACAAGCTGATCCAGTTCGGGTTCATTCAGAAGGTGCAGTACCCTGATTGGATAGCCAATGTTGTGGCTGTGCCTAAGAAGAACGGGAAGGTGAGAGTTTGTATTGACTTCACTGGTGTCAATAAGGCGTGCCCCAAGGACTTTTTTCCCATGCCAAGGATAGACAGGCTCATCAAAGCCACTGCTGGCCACGAGATGTTATCCTTCATGGATGGTTATTCGAGCTATAACCAGATCTTCCTGACGGAAGCAGATCGAGAGAAGACCACCTTCATAACAGAGCAAGGTTTGTTCTGTTATCGGGTGATGCCTTTTGGCTTGAAGAATGCAGGTGCCACCTATCAACGTCTGATGAATCTTATGTTCGGGTCACTCCTTGGCAAGACGGTTGAAGTGTACATCGACGATATCGTTGTGAAGAGTCGAATACGAGGTACTCTGGTGGCAGACCTTGCTGAACCTTTCTCTGTGCTGCGATCTTTCAATCTGAAGATCAACCCAGAGAAGTGCACCTTCGGAGTTACCTCAGGGAAATTTTTGGGTTATCTTGTGAGTCAGCGAGGGATTGAGGCTAATCCAGCTCAAATCCGTGCTTTGCTGGACATGCCAGAGCCTAAGTCGAAGAAGGAGATCCAGAAGCTGACAGGCCGAATTGCTGCGCTCAACCGGTTTATCTCCAAGTCATCCGATCGTTGCAAACCTCTATTCGAGCTGCTGAGGAAGGACTCCATTTTTGCGTGGACTCCGGAGTGTTCCCGAGCTTTCCTTGCCTTGAAGGAGTATTTAGGCTCAACTCCTATCCTTTCGATGCCAGAGCTAGGTGAAATCTTATATCTCTATTTGTCTGTTTCAGAGCAAGCCCTCGGTTCCGTCCTGATCAGGAGCTGTGATGGCGTGGAGAAGCCTGTCTACTTCATCAGCAAGACCTTTCTCAAGGCGGAATGCAATTATAGTAAGCTCGAGAAGGTGTGTCTGGCTCTTGTCTTTTCTGCGGAGAAGCTTCGTCCGTACTTTCATGCTCATTCTATCGTTGTCATCACAACGTATCCTTTGAAAGTCGTGCTGGGACGACCCGAGCTGGCGGGGAGGATGTCAAAGTGGGCAGTAGCTCTGAGCGAGTTCGATATCCAGTACCGGGCCAAGAGTTCAGAGAAGGGGCAAGCGATGGCGGGTTTTCTTTCTGATTTCCCTGTGGAGGAGGAGGCAGAGGATATGGTTGTTGATCTTCGGGAGCTCCCAATTGAAGTTGACAACGGAGATGCCGTTGTGGAGGGGGCCGAGTCGTCAGAGTGGAGCGGTTGGCTGTTATACGTGGACGAATCTTCCAATTTCAGTGGTTCAGGACTGGGCGTTGTGCTTATAAGTCCAGAGAACATCAAAGTGCAGAAGATGTCGCGTCTTGGGTTCACTGCCTCCAACAACGAAGCTGAGTACGAAGCCTTACTCCTTGGGTTGGAGAGTGCACGAGAGCTACAGATCTCCACGTTGAGAGTGTTTTGTGATTCACAGCTCGTGGTGAATCAGGTGAATGGTGTTTATGATTGCAAGGACGACCAAAAGAAGCAGTATGCTACTCTCGTTCGTTCGTTGTGTGAAACATTCACCGTTGTGGAGATTAGGCACACCCGGAGGGATGAGAACAGGCATGCTGATGCTTTGGCGTATCTAGCTTCCATGGTGCAGGTTGACGAGCCTAAGGCTATGCTGATGGAGTTCCAAGAGTATCCTTCAATAACTCTTCAGGCACAGCGAGAAGTGTTCTTTGTCAATCCAGTCCTGAGCTGGATGACAGGGTTGGTGGCTTATCTAAAGGACGGAGTTCTTCCTATCAGTGTGAAGGAGTCGAGGCGCATTCAGTCCAAGGCATCTCGTTATACCTTGGTGCAAGGAGAGTTGTTCAGGAAATCTTTTGGTGGGCCTTTGCTGAAGTGTGTTCATCCTGTAGACGTGGAGAGAATACTTGCCGAGCTGCATGAAGGTATATGTGGTATTCATTCGGGCGGGAGAACCATTGCCCATCGAGCTCTGGGGTAAGGTTACTTCTGGCCTTACATGCAGGCTGATGCTCAGAAGTATGTGAAGAGGTGTAGCCAGTGCCAGCGGTTTGCTCGTTTGATCCATGCTCCAGCTCAAGAGCTCAGCACTGTATCACAGCCTTGGCCATTTGCGCGGTGGGGACTTGATTTTGTAGGGCCTTTCCCTAGGGCTCCAGGGAATCTGATCTTTCTTCTAGTGGCAACTGACTACTTCTCACGGTGGATTGAAGCTGTTCCCCTTGCACGTATCCGAGAACAAGAGGTGAAGAAGTTCTTGTGGGAGCATATCATCTGCAGATTTGGCATACCGCAGTCTATCATTACTGACAACGGGAAGCAGTTCTCAGGACGTCTGATTGCCGACTTTTACAGCGAGCTGAAGATCAAGCATGTCTTCTCTTCCCCATATTATCCCCAGGGGAATGGATTGGCCGAGGCAGCCAACAAGAATATTCTCAATGCCTTGAAAAGAAGACTGGAAGATTCGAAGGGGAAGTGGACCACCGAGCTGCACAACGTTTTATGGGGGTACAGAACGACTCCAATGAGCCCTACCAATGAAACTCCTTTCTCTCTAGCGTATGGCATGGAGGCTGTCATTCCTACAGAGATCAGTTTGCCTACAGTGCGTTCTTGGCACAACAGGAAGAAGGATGGAGAGAAAGATCAGAATACAGAGCTCATGGCTATCCATCTTGATCTGCTAGAAGAGAAGCGAGAAGATGCCAGCATTCAGATGAGGAGGTATCAACAGCGATTGAGGAAAGCCTACAACAAGAAAGTACAGCGGAGAGTGCTGCAGGTCGGTGATCTCGTCCTTCGAAGAGTGTTCCAGAACACAAGAGAGCTTAACAGTGGCAAGTTGGGACCAAACTGGGAAGGGCCTTATATCGTAGAACGATTGGGAAGTCCTGGAGTCTGCTACTTGAAAGACTTGCAAGGTAACCTCATCTCGAAATCTTGGAACATCATGAATCTGAGGCAATTCTTTCAATAGAATCTGTGATATGCTATTTACATGCATCGTTGTGCTTACAAGTTTTTCAGTGATCTTACATAATCATAGTGCTCATATTTCAACATGTGATTAGCAATATTATGTGCCTGCTCGTTGTGTGCCTGCTCGTTGTCTACACTATTCTCTGTCTGGTTCATCAGTGTAATATTGTGAATGTTTTGCAAGTAATTCAAATAAAGTTTTGACTGAACAACGTACTCATGACGAACACGAGTGGCTTATATAAGGATGTCATCTGAGCAAATCGAGTGGCTTAACCTAATGATATCCTCTGAGCATGTGCTTCGGAACTGAGTTACATTGCGTTCGTCCTGTGAATTTTATTTGTCAGATTGCATTCACAGTGAACTACGCGAATGATGTGTCTGGATCAGTGCTTGCTCGCAGTGCTTGTTCATAAGTGATTTTTCGTAGTGCTTTGATCGTGGTGCTTGATCGTGGTGCTTGCTCGTAGTATTAGCTCGTAGTGCATTGCTCATAGTGAACGCTCATAGTGAATGCTCGTAGTGCTTTGCTCGTAGTGTTTGCTCGTGGTGCTTGTTCGTAGTATTAGCTCGTAGTACTCTATTCGTAGTGCTTGTTCGTTACGCTTTGATCGTAGCGCTCTACTCATAGTGTTCTGCTCGTAGTGCTTTGATCAAAATAGTTTATTTAGTGTGCAACAGTTATAATTTTCACGAGTATTCAAACATCCACATAGCGAAGTACCGCATTAACATCGGTACAGTGAACTGTGGAAAATCATTCAACTACTCATGTTGTGTTTTTTTTTTATTCTGTGTGCATGCGCTGTACTATGCTATGAGGTGAAAAGAAGTACAAACATGAGAAAAAGGAGCGATCTATTCATTTCAAAGGCCCATTTCTGGGCAAGCACAGTGACAGACTCCCATAAGAGGGAAAAAGAAGAATTTACATCATCAAAAGAAAAAAGAGAAGCAGGAACATAAAGAAGAGCAGGGGATCAGGGGAACAGCAAGTCAGACGAGCTCAAGATCAGCATCTATCATCGTTGCAGCAGGAGCAGGAGTAGAGGCTTCAGCAGTTGGGGCTTCCACCGGAGTAACTTCATCGGCAGCAGCAGGAAGTTCTGGAGCAGCTGGCTCGGAGGATGGCTCAGCAGGGAGGGGTGCAGGACCTTCAAGAAAGTGAGGCTGCTCGACGCCTTGCACCTCGGGCTCGTTGTCGAGCTCGATCAGTTCTTTGCTCTGAAGCTCGGAGAACGTGGTGGCGTCCTCTTCATTGTCTTCTTTCAGGCGTCCTTGTTGGCGGAGCGAGTCAAGAACCTCTTTCTCGGTCTCAGCACGATCTTCATCCAAGAGCGTGTCCAGCTGAGACTGATAGTGTTGTTGCAGTCTCAGGGTCACGGACCTCTCGGTGTCCTCTTGAGCTTTCTTGGCCTCCTCGAGCTCCTCCGCCAGTGCTGTCCTGGCTGCCTCAGTCTCCTCCAGCTGTCTGCCCAAGACTTGGGAGACATGCTCCAGTTCGCTGATGCGTACAACAGCGTTCTCTACCTCCTGCTTGGCCTTCTTTTCGGCCTCCTTTACTAATCGTGCCTCAGCCTCAGCCTTTTCCCGTACCTTGGTGGCAGTGTTTAGCCTTACCTCAGCACGAACAGTGTCAGCCTTGGCTTGAGACAGATCAAAGTCTGCCTTGAGTCTCTCTTCAACGAGAGTCTGCTCCAACGTCTCTGTCCTATCTCTCCAGTAGTTAATCCTGTCTCGCAGTTGAGTATACTTATTTTGGTTGCGATCACAGAGCTCTTGCACGAGCACGTTCATCTGCAAGGGAGTGTCTGGGCGTTAGCACAACGAAAAGTAATATTTCAAGCAGTTGAGTAAGAAGATGAGGGAGGGAGAAGCTTACTGTTGCCACCGACTGGCAGGCGGCGTAGGACAGGTCGGACAGTTGAAGTTCGCCAACCTCAACGATGTCCCGGGGCAACCTCATCGCGTAAGTTAGAGCTCGGGCGGCCTTCTCCGAGCTCTTCGCCGATTCGTTCACGGTCGGTACCCCGAACCGAGAGAAGTCGGGAGACCAGTCCTGAATGAAGGACGACAGCATACGAGCCAGGAGACTCGTTGTGCCAGCTTCCGTTGCGGCCAGGGCAACGACAGCGGAGCTCGTGCTGGCTGGGGCAACGGCAGCTCGAGAGGGGCCAGGCGCCGAGCTGGCCTCGGGCACTGCCGTTGTCACCTCTGCTCCTGGACTTGTTGGAGGAGCGGCAGAGGTGGAGGGGGAGCAGCAATGACCGCGTTCTCTTTCTCCAGGCGTTTGTCCGCCTTAGCCTTCTTTCTGGCCTCGAACTCGGCCTGGGTGGGTATCTTTCTCTTCGGGTCAGCAGTCGCTGTACCCTTGGAAGAGTGGCTCCTCTTCTTCTTCGGCGGTGGTGGCGGTAGTGGCGGCTGAATCGCAGGGCGAGCAGACCTCGGCTTCCTGCTTAGTGGAGGTGGATTTGTATCAGTCATATCTTCTTCTTCTTCTTCTTCGGCTAGATTAAGAGCTGGTGAAGGTGCGGAAGTGGAGGCGCCTTGTTGCTGCCGCTGTTGCTGTTGTTGTGGTTGTTGTTGAGTAGTTACTGGAGTGCTGGAGGAGACCCGCGTGTCAGGCTCGAGTGGTTTCCACCTGATGTATTCCCCACCTCGAGCACGGCAGATACCGGTAAGGAGGCCTTCTTCTTATGGGGCCAACTTCTTGTACGGGAACTTCTTTGCGTCAACTGCACACAGGAAAACAAAATGAGTACAACGAGAGTTTGCAGGACGAGAGCATACAACGTACAACGAGAACAGAGTCAGGACAATGGTGCACAACGGACAACCGATGACTATAGTGGTATACCTGCTTCCGCTCGGAAGACGTTGGGGACCGTGGAATTCTCTGCCTTCCAGCCGCCAGAGACAACGAAATGAGTGGCTTTCCACTTTCTTTCTCTATCAAGAATGCCTGAGATGAGCTCTGGATATCGGGGTTTCTTGTTCCACGAATAATAAGAGTACAAACCATCGTCATTGCCTCGGCATCTGACGGCATGGCAGAAGTGGAATAGGTGCTTAGCCTCTATTGGGTAGCCGTCCTTGATGAATTTGATCATCATGGACATGTACTTGTGAAAGCTCGGGTGCATTTGTCCCGGTGCGAGTTGCAGCGTGGTTAGAACTTCATCCAAGACAGGATGGAGGGGGAAGCGGAGGCCAGCCTCAAGCTGGGAGAGATAGACAACGGTACAGGCAGAGCGCCTATCGATGATAGCATCATCTCGCTTGAAGTGGAGATTGACGTTGGAAGGGAAGTCGAAACGTTCCCTGTAACGATTCAGATGTGCCAACTGGTGCTGGCGCAGAGCTGAGGATTTTTTAATGTAGGCACCATGAGGTGCGCTACCTGTGCAACTGGCCTCATCATCGGTAGGGCCTCTAACTTCCTCTAACCTAGCAGGTTCTACGGGAACGATGGCAGCCATGGTGATTGGAAGAAACAGAGAAGAGGGACAAGAGCAGTGAACAGAGCAATGAAGTGTGCACAGAGCAGAGTCACCCCAAGAACCAGAGAAGAGAGAAAGGGAGAAACAGTAAGAAATAACAAGAGAAAGGGTGAAGAGCGTACCGAACCGGAGACAACTCAGAGAGATTGTTGAAAGCTTGAGGAAGATGAACTTTCGGTTGAGAAGAGAATTCGGCAGAGTAACAGTGCTTGAAGAAACAGGGTGAAAGAGAAGGAGGATTCGATGAGATTTTATAAGCATCTCAGGTTTGTGAAAGTACACCACTGCCCTTCATCTGAGCCGTACACCTGTATCAGCGGAAATGAGAACAGTGGCAAGATCGTCTTTTCACCAAAAGAGAGTAACCGTCAGAGTTATTAAAGCGTTTGAAATTCAAATCAGCGATGATGACAGCCTGTCCGCATTAAACAGACGTGACGGTTCGCACGCGTAACCAGCTGGCGTGAACGGTCGACCTTCTCAGCGAGCGTTTAAAGCACGCAACGTTCCGTCTTCCGGAGCAGTGCCAGGTATGATCTTTTTGTCCGTTTATGACGCTTCGAACTACGTTCCAAGCATCATAAAGGGGCAAATTGTAAAGGATAAAATTCGTAAAATCAACTCAGCGTTGGAGGACGAGCTCGTTTTTGTCGTTTTGTTCACGAAAGTGACACGTGGACACGAGTTGGGGTCACGTGCTTAAAATATAGGGGTCACACGTTGTCTGATGCACAACGATCCCGTTGTGCGCCTTACGATGTCTTTGTTCTCTTGCAGAACAACGTTTCCGTTGTGGCTTTGACAACGTGCTCGTTGTCTAAAGCACAACGTGAACGTTGTGCTCTTGACAACGTCGTTGTCGTTACGCGAACAACGAGTCCGTTGTCTCACCGACAACGATGTCGTGCTGTATTTTAAGGCATCTACGCCGTAACCGAGCTTGAGTCAACAACGAGACCGACTCGTAGGAGGAAGTGATCAGGAGGCGATCCATAATTCCGATAGACGTGCCGAACGCGCCGTTTCGTGCCGAAAGCACTGTCTTGGCATTTAATGCCGGTCACTTCTGCGTACCGTCCGATCCCATCCGATTGGACTTATAGGAGGCTCTCACGTGTAATGCAACCGGCGGCAGATATGTCTAAGATATTTGGCAATGAGTGCAAAGACACGTGGTATGGACACCTATGGCCATCCATGGTCATCGATGGCCATACCAACCTTGCCCTATAAAAATCCCGTGATTTTTAGTGCACAGGACACTTGTTCATTAACCCAGATCCGAGAATACGTGTTCAGTGCTTCCAGTGTCTTGCGTATTTTTCAGTGACTGTTCTAGCATTTACTGTTCATCATCTTCTACATTTACTGACTTTACCATCGGAGTACAGGTCAGGGTGCCACACCCTCCGCTCCAACCTTCTACCAGTAAACCAGAGCGTGGGAGGAGCTGCTGCTGACGCGTGTCCTTCCGGTTATTTTTCCCCCCACAGTGATTACTAATAGGCTTCGTGGCATCATGCCTTCTCTTATCAAACTTAACCGATCAACCTTTATTCATGGTCGATCCATCTCAAAAAACATCCTTCTTACTCATGAAATTATGAGGAATTATCATCACGATAAGGGTCACCTGCGTTTCGCCATCAAGATTGATCTTCGGAAGGCTTTTGACACTCTCAACTGGGACTTCGTCATTGCTATTCTTCAACGTATGGGTTTTCCTCCTCGGTTTGTTCGCTGGGTTAATACCTGCATCTCGACTCCCAAGTTCTCTATCAACATTAATGGCTCTCCGGAGGGTTATTTTGGAAGCACAAGGGGTCTCCAACAAGGCGACCCCCTCTCTCCTTTTCTATTTGTGTTTGCTATGGAAGGTTTTTCTGCTCTGATTGATGAAGCTTTCTCCAGATGAGACATTATCCCTCATGCTAAGTGTTTTACTCCTCTCGTCTCTCATTTGTGCTTCGCAGATGACCTATTTGTCTTCATTCAAACTGATATGCATTCGGCCTCAAATCTGTTAGTTGTCGTACATCAACAAATCCCATATTTTCTTTGCTGGAACTTCGGCTAATATGAAGCGTAGCATCAAAAATATCCTTCCATTTAAAGAAGGATTGCTCCCAGTTAAATATCTTGGGCTTCCCCTTACTTCAAAGAAACTCTCGGCCTCCGACTGCCAACCCTTGGTGAAGCAATTTTCTAAGAAAATTCAAACTTGGCGTGGTAAGCTGTTATCCTACGCCGGCAGAGGAGAGTTAATCAAATTGGTCCTCATGAGCTCTCAAGTCTTCTAGTCCAGCTGTTTCCTCCTCCCCAAAAAAATTATCTCCTCCTTGGAACAACTTTGTTACCGATTTTTTTGGGGTGGCTCAACTGAGATCAAGTCAAACATTCCTGTTAGCTGAGACAAAGTTTGCCTCCCCAAGGAGGAGGGGGGCCTTGGTTTCAGAAGACTTCTTGATTGGAATTTGGATGCTTTCCTCCAGCACACTTGAGCTATAGCTTCAAGCAAAACCAACAACTGGGCTCAATATAACCTCTTAAAGCATAGGAATTTTTGGGCTTTGAAGACCCCTTCTGACTGTTCTTGGTCTTGGCGCATGATCCTCAACAGTAGAGCCAATGCTAAAAATCTAATTATTCACTTGATTGGCAATGGTCAGAAAACTTCTCTTTGGCATGACCTATGGCAGAATTCAGGCATTCTCTTTGATTGATATGATCCCGGATTACAACTTGACTCAGGACTCCCCCCCCCCCCCCCTCAGCTTATGTCGCCTCCCTGATTAGTAACGGGTTGTGGTCACTTCCCTCTACTAGAACAGCTGATCTCATGGAGGCATGGCGTGACCTTCCTATCCTGCAAAGTTCCTTGCCCTCCTTGGAAGACCAGATAATTTGGAAGGCCAAACCATCTGGCAAGTTTAGCATCAAATCAACTTGGCAAGAGACCCGCTCAAGCAAACCTCAAGTTCCTTGGAAAAACTTGTCGTGGTTTACTTTGAGCATACCCTGGTACAGCATGATCACTTGGCTGGCTCTCTCCAATGGCCTCCAAACCCAGGACGTGTTGGTCCGATATGCCATTTTACCTCGTTCGTGCTGTGTTTTCTGCTAGAATGCCAATGAAAACACTCCCCACCTCTTCTTCAACTGCCTCTTCTCCGATAGCATATGGGACTCCATTCTTCGTAAATGTGGTTATAGGAAAACCATTTTGGATTGGGAAGCATAAGTCACCTGGGTGCAGAATACCTACAAAGGCTTTAACCAGATGAAGAAAGAGGCCTTTAACACCACTATTTAACATTTATGGAAGGAACGCAATAATAGAACCTTCAAGAATGAATTTAGTAGCTTAGTTGAGGTCATTAAGAAGATATCAAGTGACACAAGAAATCGGTTTGGCCTCCTCAAGCCAAGTGTTGAAGACACACCTGGAAACAGGGATTTCATGGCGACATGGAACTTACCAGCTGACTTCTTTTTGCTAACGGGCAAGCATTGCTCTTGAGTTCTTCCCAGGCCTGGGGTCTGGGCCCTGAACACGGATGGCTCGCTTCGTGGAACCGTAGCTGGGATCGAGGGTCTTCTTCGGAATCATTCAGGCGATGCATGTTGTGCTTTTGTTGAGAGTTGTCCCCCTTCCTCTATTGATCTTCTAGAACTCCATGCACTACTTTGCGGGCTCGCCCTGACTATGGCTAATGGCGCTTTACGTCTTATTGTTTTTTGCGACTCTAAATGGGTCGTTGATTGTCTGTCTGGAATCTCTGATCCTCCTTGGCACTGGAGAAATGAATTTCTGGAGTTCCAAGACTAGCCTCCATTCTCGAATCTTGCCAATTCTCTCATGTTTGGCATGAAACTAATAAAGCCGTTGATTGGCTTGCAAAGTGTTGTCCTCCTATCTCTCAAAATCCTTTCATGCCTTCGGAGTTCCCTCAAGAGCTTCATTCTATTATTTCTGATGATAAGTCAGGGAAGTTGTATGTTCGCATGTAACTTATTTTTTCTTTAATGTATCTGGTCAGGGTCTGCCTAACCCCAGTTTACCATTAAAAAAAAAAAACTCCTTCCTAACCGAATCAGTCAATCAGTCAATTACGATTGAACTCTATCCGAGTTCAATCACACCCATAGGTCAGTGTCCCTTTTGTGATAAGGTATATATAGCACTCAAACACACACACACCCTGGTGCAACAAAGCACAACACCCACACAACCCTCAACCGTGTCCCTTTTAATCTATATTAACTGTGGTTTAGATTCACTAACCCATATAGTTCAACCATTTAAGCTTATCTGTTACAAAAAATACTATAAATATTAACCTTGAGAGTTATAAATTTTTTAACTAGAGTTATTTAAAAAATATATTTTTTCCTAAAAAATTAATGTTAGATTTTTGAACCTCAAGGGTCAGTGAATCTTAACCACAATTAATATTCTTAACTCAGGGGAGAGTTCAATCGTTATTGATTGTGATCTAGTGTCAATCCTTTTCATCCGCCCTACTCTTAGACCACCTTGCATTCTAGATTACATTCTATTAACCCCTTAAGGTTAATCTAACCCAACTTAGGCGAAGTGGTTTTATAACCTCCGATCCGATCGAATGATTCATACTTTTCTGATCATCCTAATTTTTTGCCACTTGAATAGAATGAGAGACCTATACTTATGATACTTTTGTGCACCCAAAAGATAATACTGCTCCTTATCATATTGCATATTTTTCAAAACTATCTCTCAGAACTAGCTCTCAGATCTCCAGATCCATGATCAAATACTAATCTAGTTTGTTTCTACTGAATCGAATTCCGATTGAGCCCAAACCTGTCCGAGTTCCACCACAAGACAATCCTACTACAGATAAGAGATTTCCACGAATACTAAAAAAAGCATTGAAGAACATCAGCACATAATTTATTAACACTTTAATTGTTAAATGGATGATTGATTGGATACTCTGGATGGATATAGAGAGTTCATCCAAAAATTTTAGTTCATGGTACTTAAATTATAACATTTCTCAAACACTACTATGCCATGCAATGCCAAGTATTATTCCTACCTCATTTGTTAGAAGATGTGCATTTTGCATGTCAAGCAACTTAAAATCTTGATCATGATAAATAGGACAACCAGTCAAAGTCTCAAAACCAAATGAAAGCAATGTGAAACAAGAAAAATAGGAAACCTCAAATTACTTAATATCAATCATCAGATACAATAACAACAAAAAGTACATTAAGCAAAAAATTTCCATTTTCACTACTACTTTGACATCATTAAAAATGGCTTCCACCTCTTTACCAAAATGGCTCTCACCTTCCATTTTCACTATTACTTTGACATCATAAAAAATGGCTTCCACCTCTTATACTGGTAAATGTGCTGCAACAAAACATATTATCAAGTCAAATTTTGAAATTTCCTCAAGTCTAGGTAGAAAATGAATAACAGTATTGTTAAAAAAAAAAAACATGATTAGGACTATTGAGATCAATTATGGACATATCTTCAGGTTGATCTAAACTTAATGGGAAAGTCGATTTATTTTCCCAATATTTACGTCCAACCATAAAAGGGGCATGATTTTTTGAAAAGAGATCACTCAATGCTGCTTCAGGTGGTGCTCTATGTTGTCCAACTATCGAGCAAGCCTATAACATCAATAACCTTAGTTATCATTGTTTCTATAAAGTGATAGAATGCAAATAGATAGCTAAATGAATTCATACTTGACTAGAAACTTGAAGAAAACTCGCATCTGAAATGTATGAATGGTTGCCTCCATCCAAGAAGATGTGTGGACTGCATGCATTGATCACAAGAAGACATTATACCGAAGATAATTATATAAATCCATCATGGTGTATAGACATACAAAATTAGAAACATGTACCTAATAAAGTTCTTTAGTTGATGATTAAATCCGGCATAGCTTGTTCCACTAGAACTCCCAAGATGATCATTGGCAATTATATTCATGGACTCTACAACTTTTCATTTATTTAAAAAAATTAAAAAATATCACGACTGAGCATTAATACAAATAAATGAATGATTATTAATAAATTTGTACCCTTACCTGCTTTCGTTCTCTATCGCCGCACCCCACTCTTTTTGCCTGCCACGTCGGTCTTAGTGGCCACTTTCTTCATTGACAAATTATCTAAGAATGATTTGTGTTTTTTAAGTCGCCTTTGTGTTTCACAATAGGTGGATCAAGCAAATGCCTTTGACTACCCAATTGGTTCCTGAACTTCCACAATTACTATCATTAATGTAAGTACTTTCAACTTCTTTGTTTTTTAGTTAAGGATAATTTGAGATCTTTTTTAGTGCAACTTCAACTTCACTTAACAACTTATGGAGACCATTCATTGTCATCTTGTACACTCCTTTATCCATAGCAGCTTTAGATGCAATATTGGTTGTTTCACGACATATATTACTATAGTGAAGTGTCACATACTCATGACAATCAGCTTTTATCTCCTCACCAATGTCATCAATTACAGAACCAGACTTTGCATCTCTTGTCCACCTTTTCAATACATATTGTGGTGGAAGTTTTTGAACATCATTGCATGCAAATATCTTTAGTATGTGCCTACACAAATATCCTGCAAACTCAAAAAGTTGACAACAACACTTGACATCGTAATTTGAATGATCATATGTGACAATACGGACAGATTGTCTATTATCCCTTATCCACACACTATAAGTTGATCCAAACTCATTTGCCTCATTTTTTTAATTACAGTAATTGAGACTTTGAAGCAACTCACCTTGAAACTTCTCTAAAATTGTTCTTGTGTAAATTTGGGCCGCATCTTTCTTAATGTACATACCAACTTGCAAAATTGGCCTTCTATAATTATTTTCAAAATCTTCATCATTTTCCGCCTCTCTCATTTTAAAGAAAGCTCTATCATATTGTCTCACAAATTCACATAAAGGCATAGCTTTTCTCAAGTACCCATCAAAGTAAGCATTTATGTCTTCGCTCCTTTGAGTTGGGTGCATGTTAGCACAAAAAACATCACGTGTGTAAACAGATACCCACTTTTCTCTCTTCTTATATTATCTCATCAGTCAACCATTATCCCTTAAGTTGTATCTCTCAAGCATACTCTCCCAATTTTGCTCAAATTCCTTAATTGTTTAACCGTTGTACAAGCAATTGTTAAAATCATTTTTCAACCCATTGTGCACTTCAAAAATATAGGGGATGTTCTGCATGACATTTCGCATTATGTGCCATAAACAAAAACGATGTCTAGTGCAATTGCTCCTCCAATCATTGATTCTTGATCAGTAAGAATCGCTTTTGGTTGTTGGCCACCCATTGCCTTCGTCTATGTCTCCATTACCCACACAAAAGAGTCTTTTGTTTCATCAAAAAGCACCGAATATCACTGTCTGATGGTGATGATTGACACCTACAATCGGGAAAAATGGCTTCCAACACTTATTTGTTCCATATGTATGGTCAAAACAAACAACATCTCCAAAGTAATGGTAGTTCATCATCGACCTAGCATCAACCCAAAAAAATGTGTCCTATGTCCTTTAGAGTCAACTTGAATTGAGTGGAAGAATGAAGGATTGTTTGCTTGATGGCGTTGTAGATAATCAAGCACCTCTATGACATCTCCCTTTTTAAGCTTTTTTTGTCATTTTGTTGTTAAAAAATTTCTTGCATCTCTTGTAGTGAAACCAATATTACGAGATCCCCTAGCTTCAAGTGCCATAAAGTTCATCATGAGATTTGTGCGAAGTCCTACTGTACCCATATTTTAAAGCATCGCTCCATGTCCTTCATTTATTTTTCTTTGAGAAGGAAGCTTGTGTTTTTTGCTTGGAGTTGTCAAAGCATGGTTACGCATCTCTACTACATGGGACACAACCCACATTTCTTTTTTTCTTATAATCCGCATCATTGCCTTGCACCCAGGGCCGGCCCAAGCCATTTGAAGGCCTAAACTGAAAATTCTAAATGGGGCTTTTTTTTTAAAAAAAATTTAATATTATTAAAAATAAATGGGCCCTTTTTAATATTCTAAATGGGTCTTTTATTTTTTTTAATATTCTAAATAGGGCCTTTTTAATTTTATTTTTTTTAATGGGGCCTAAAGCAATGGCTTTAATGGCCTAATGGATGGGCCGGCCATGCTTGCACCCTATCCTCGATTCCCGTTGTCTTTTTTTCCCGACTTTAATTCTCGTAGATTTATCATTCTTATACCCTTCAAGTGAACAACTAAAATAGCCACCAATTATTTCTCCACTACGTTAGGAATTTACAAGATGTAATAATAAAACTCATATGCTTCATCATCGGAGTTGTAATGGGTAAATTTTGTAAAACCCCAAGTATGGTAGTAACGAGCTCGTCCTCGGTGTGGTGTTATCGTTTGAGCTCATTTCCGTCGTCTCTTCGACGACGGGCCCGTTGTCATATGGACGACGAGAATGTTGTCCACCGAACGACGACCCCGTTATCTCATAGACGACGATCACGTCTTCATTCTGACAACGTACCCATCATCTTATTGTCAACGACCCCGTACCCCAACACGTAATGAGATCCGGTGCTATTGCCCAGTCACTTGGGACTGATCCTACCTCTACGATGGTAGGTGGGAAACACTGTCTTGGCATTAAATACAGCATTAAATTCCATTTAATGCTAGTCACCTCGGACGAGTTCCTACTCTATGCCTGCTCTCTTTTATATGCAGATACGCGTGCAGTACGAATAACCGAGAGATCTATCTAAAATGATTACTGAAGTACACATCAGAGATTTGAGGTGTGCATGGTCATCCATGGGTGTCTATGGCCATGGCAGGAGGGGCCTATAAGAACCTGTGAAAAACAATGTGAAGGGACGGATTTTTGAAGAGCTAAGACCCGCAAATTCTCTGTATTTTCTTACTGTTCATCATCTTCTACACCTACTGACTTTATCATCGGAGTACAGGTCAGGGTACCACACCCTCCACTCCAACCTTCTACCGGTAAACCAGAGCGTGGGGAGGAGCTGTTGCTGACGCGTGTCCTTTTCGGTAAATTCCCCCCACAAAATTGGCACCGTCTGTGGGAAATTACTTAGCCGAACCCACCCTTTGCTCACACCACCTCTCCCGGTCAGCATGGCAGACCAAACCCCTCAATCTATCGTCGAAAACCAGCCCCCTCAAGCCATTTCATGCACCCCTTCCACCACGCAAACGTTCGCATCAGGCCAATCTTCTGGACAACCAGAAAGGCCCATGACCATACCTGTTCCCATCCTGTTACTATTACAACAACAACAGGCCACTCTGGCCCAGATAGTCAGCCAGCAGCAGTCACTGCAGGAGCGGCTTGATGCTTTAGAGCATGGTAACTTGGAGATCGATGACGAATCTCCTAAAGGGGGCTCTGCGACTCGTAAACTCAATTTCCCTTCTTCCCCTCCCCCCAAAGTAACAATCCCGATCTCGCCGTCTGCACCAGAGAATCTAGAGAGAAGATTCACTCTCACTCCTTCTACTGACGAGACTGCCTATCCTCGTTCTCTTGGTGCTCATGCTGAACAACGAGATCTCCGTGTCAGCAACGACGGGTTGAAGACAGGCTTAACCCTCAAGGACGTGAAAGCCCTGATCAATGCTTGAGTCAGAGGAGCGACGAGCGGGGCCTCTCTCGATCAATACACTCAGAAGTACAAAGACGAGGAGGAGACGTCCCCTTTTTCCAAGGAGATCGTCGAATCATATACCCCGTCAAAATTCGTGGTACCAAATTTTGTTAAGTTCGATGGGAGGAGAGATCCTATTGACCACCTGACTGACTTCAAGAATGCTATGGCTGTCCGTAATCCGGATGATAATCTCCTCTGTAAAGCCTTCCCTAGTAGCCTGACTGGAGCGGCTGCGAGATGGTTCCGTAATCTACCCGCTGGGTCGATCAAGTGTATGGCTGATCTCAGGTCAGTTTTCATTGACCAGTACATCATTAACAAGAAGAAGAAAGCAGGCGCAGATTCACTCTTCGCCATGCGAATGAAGTCGGCGGAACCCCTTAGAGACTTTATTCAACGGTTTACCGATGAAGTCTCTAATATCGATAAGATCGAAGACTGCACTTGCATAGCGGCCTTCAAGAATGCTATACCCAAGAATTCTAAGCTCTACGAATCTCTTGCCCTTGATTGTCCAATCAAGATGGACGAACTGATAGTCCGTGCCTCTAAGTACGGGAGGATGGAGGACGATATTGCAGCAACGACGAGACTCAGAGCACGAGGGGTAGATGCTGTGGAGTGGGGAAGCAGACCCTCCTCGAAGAGAGGGAAGAGACCAAAGTATGAATCATCTTCCAGCGACGAGGAACCACGGTGGCGCAAACGACAGAAAAAAGTGGTGTACGTTGAACGACGGGGAGAACCGAACCGACACTCGTTGGGAGTCCGCCAAGATTTAGACTCATCAAGAAGGACGGATCTACGTCCCAACTCCCAACGGCGGGACGACCGTGCCTATCAGAGACAAGAGGGACCCAGGTATAACAAGGAAAGGGAGAATCAGACAACAGAAAGATGTCCTTTTGCATCTCGCGCTGGTCAAGTCAACTTCACAGCGAGCCCGGCGACGATTATGAAGACGATGGACGACAAACCATACTTCGAATGGCCTGCACGGACCGTTCGTGATGTCACCTCGGGATCCAGGGCGCATGAGTATTGTCAGTATCACAAGTGCCACGGGTACCTTACAAATCGTTGTCGCATCCTGAGAGAATATCTGGAAAGATTAGTCCGTGAAGGCTATCTGGGAGAATATGTGGACTCTGGAAGAGGAGAAGGGCGTATTACGGATCCATCCACTCGATCTCATGAGGGAGAGCCATCTGGTCATATGGGCCCAGGCGGAGAAGCTCCGAAGGGAGTCATAAATGTCATCCATCGCGCTCGAGTACCGGAAGTAGATATTGAGTAGCAGTTCCGAGTGAAGGCAAGGAAGTTGTCACACGTGACAAAAGTTTTCAGGTGCGATCGACAACGAGGGAAATCGAGCAGGCCCTATCGTTCACTGATCAGAACATGACAACTGTGGTCAGGCCTCACTACGATGCTCTTGTCTTGACTATACGAATTTGCGATTTTGACATCAGGCGAGTGCTCGTTGACCCTGGAAGTGGGGCAGATATTCTGTATCTCCATGCTTTCGCAAAGATGGGGTTGAACCCGGCAGTTCTCACCCCTACACAGACCCCCTTGATAGGATTCGACGGAAGCTCGATGCAACCCGTAGGAGAAGTCATCCTACCGGTCAAAGTTGGACCTATCATCCTGTCCACTCGGTTCTCCATTATCGACGCGTCGTACCCATACAATGCTATCTTGGGGCGATGGTGGACTCACGAAATGAGAGCTGTTCCGTCTTCTTATTATCAGGCACTGAAATTCCCTACTCCGGACGGACCAAGTGAAATACGAGAAGACCAGCTGGCATCGCAGAAGTGTGATTATGCCTCACCCGACCCACTCAAATAGCAATTACAGATCAGGTCCGTGGAAGAGAAGAACCCGGGGGAATCGTTGACGAACCACTCTGTTGAACCCACGAAGCTTGTCAACCTTGGGACGGAGAACGAGCCAAGGACGCTACAAATTAGGACCTGTTTGACAACGGACGAAGAGCAGGAGTTGATAAATTTTCTGAGGAGGAATCTTGATTTTTTGCTTGGTCCCACGAGAACATGACGGGTATCAATCCTGAAATCATCTGTCACCATCGCAACGTTGATCCCGTAGTCAATCCGGTTAAACAGAAGCCTCGTAGACTTGCTCCGGCGTACCATGAGGCCGTCAATGAAGAGATTGATAAGTTAATTCAGCACGGGTTCATTCGTGAGGTCCAATATCCAGAATGGATAGCCAATGTAGTAGCTGTCCCGAAGAAGAACGGGAAAGTCAGAGTCTGTATTGATTTCACTAATGTTAACAAAGCTTGTCCGAAAGACTTCTTCCCAGTTCCCAGAATCGATAGACTTATCACTGCCACCGCGGGTCACAAGATGTTGTCTTTCATGGACGGGTATTCGGGTTACAATCAAATCTTCTTAGCTGAGGACGATCAAGAGAAGACGGCCTTCATAACGGAGCGTGGCCTATTCTGTTACCGGGTCATGCCCTTTGGCCTGAAGAATGCCGGGGCCACTTATCAACGGTTAATGAATCTGATGTTTGGACCCTTGCTTGGTAAATCGGTGGAGGTGTACATTGACGATATCGTTGTGAAAAGCCGAACTCGGGTCTCTCTTGTAGCCGACTTGGCGGAGCCGTTTTCTATTTTACGCACTTTCAATCTGAAGTTAAATCCTGAGAAATGTATATTCGGCATCACCTCGGACAAATTCCTTGGTTACCTCGTCAGTCAACGGGGCATCGAAGCAAATCCCACGCAAATCCGTGCTCTGATAGATATGCCGGAATCAAAGACAAGGAAAGAAGTTCAAAAACTGACAGGACGTATCGCTGCTCTTAACCGGTTTATATCGAAGTCTTCTGATCGTTGTAGACCTCTGTTCGAGTTATTGAGGAAGGATTCCGTTTTCAGGTGGACAGAAGAGTGTTCCCGATCTTTCGCTGCCTTGAAGACGTATCTAGGCTCCGCTCCGATCCTCTCCGTACCTGAACCTGGTGAAGTGTTGTACCTCTACCTCTCTGTTTCGGAACGAGCCATTGGTTCCGTGCTGCTCAGAAGTCACAACGGCGTAGAGAAGCCTATTTATTTCGTCAGCAAAACATTCCACAAGGCAGAATCCAACTATAGCAAAATAGAAAAGGTATGCCTGGCTCTTGTCTTTTCTGCTGAAAAGTTACGTCCTTATTTTCAGGCACATACCATCGTCGTCATCACTACGTACCCTTTGAAAACTGTGTTGGGGCGACCTGATACTGTGGGACGTATGTCAAAGTGGGCAGTGGCACTCAGCGAGTTCGATATCCAATATCAGTCCCGAACCGTAGAGAAAGGACAGGCCGTTGCAAGCTTCCTGGCCGATTTCCCCGTGGAGGAGGCCGAAACTTCAGTAGAGCCCGACCGTCATGAGCTCCCAGACGATGCGGAGGAGGATACCGTTGTGGAAGACGAGGCGGGAGATGGAACCAAACTGACGATGTGGTGCGGATGGGTCTTGTACGTAGATGGGTCGTCTAATGTCAGTGGTTCGGGACTTGGTGCTGTTCTTGTCAGCCCAGATCATGTTAAAGTACAAAAGCTGACGTGTCTTGGTTATGCTGCCTCCAATAATGAAGCTGAATATGAAGCGTTAATACTTGGGTTGCAAAGCGCACGAGAGTTGGGAATTTCTAAACTTAGAGTGTTTTGTGATTCACAGCTCGTGGTGAACCAAGTCAAAGGTATCTATGAATGTCGAGATGAACGGAGGAGACGCTACGCTGCACTTTTACAAGAACAACGAAAGGCCTTTGACGTCATCGAGATTAAACATGTCCAAAGGGACGATAACAGGCATGCTGATGCATTGGCCTACCTCGCCTCGATGATGCAAACTGATGAATCCAAGACAATCCTCGTGGAGTATAAGGAATACCCCTCCATTGAACTGCAAACACAACGCACGGTGTTATCCGTGAATCAAGTGCCAAGCTGGATGACGGGCATAATAACTTATTTGAATAATGGAATTCTCCCCTCCAACACAAAGGAAGCAAGACGAATACAATATAAAGCTCCCCGTTATACCCTTGTGGATGGGGAACTGTATCGTAAATCCTTTGGAGGACCACTTTTGAGATGCGTGCATCCTGAAGACGTAGAGAAGATCTTAGCCGAGCTCCACGAAGGGATTTGCGGCATCCATTCGGGAGGACGGACTATCGCTCATCGTGCTCTGCGGCAAGGATATTTTTGGCCATACATGCAAGCTGACGCACAAAAGTACGTACAAAAATGCAGTCAGTGTCAGCGTCATGCGAAATTAATTCATGCCCCCGCTCAGGAACTCAACATCGTATCTCAACCTTGGCCTTTCGCTCGCTGGGGACTTGATATCGTAGGACCCTTTCCTAAGGCTCCCGGTAATCTAACTTTTTTGCTGGTAGCCACGGATTACTTCTCCCGGTGGATCAAGGCTGTTCCACTTGCGCGTATTAGAGAACAAGAAGTGAAGAAGTTCTTGTGGGAACATATTGTCTGTAGATTCGGCATTCCGCAGTCCATCATTTCTGATAACGGGAAGCAGTTCACAGGAAAACTCATTGCCGACTTTTGCCGAGAGTTGAAAATCAAGCACATCTTCTCTTCTCCTTATTATCCTCAGGGGAATGGCCTTGCCGAAGCAGCTAACAAGAACATTTTGAATGCCCTCAAAAGAAGACTGGAAGATTCCAAGGGAAAGTGGACCAGCGAGTTACATAATGCGTTGTGGGGATACAGGACAACACCGCGGAGCCCTACGAACGAGACCCCGTTCTCTTTGGCATACGGGACGGAGGCTGTTATTCTCACCGAAGCCTGCCTGCCAACAACACGTTCCCGAAAGAAGCACGGAAAGGAAGACAAAAACATCGAACTAATGGCTATTCATTTGGACTTGCTGGAAGAAAAACGGGAAGATGCTAGTATCCAGATGAAACGGTATCAGCAACAGTTACGAAAGGCATACAACAAGAAAGTAAGGAAAAGGATTCTTCAAGTCGGAGATCTCGTTCTTCGAAAAGTCTTCCAAAATACACGAGAAGTCAATAGCGGAAAGCTGGGTCCCAACTGGGAAGGACCATACATCGTGGACCGTGTCGGGAGCCCCGGTGTGTACTACCTTAAAGACCTACAAGGTAATGTAATTCAGAAGTCGTGGAACATCATGAATTTAAAGCAATTTTTTCAATAAAGTTGTGCGTTATGAGCATGATCACTCATTTTTATTTACATATCCAGTACTTGGTAAAATGTTATAGATGTGTTACCACGGCGGGTGCATTTCACACGAACAGGGTACTCACCACGGGACACAAATGGCTCATACAAAGGAATTGCCATCTGAGCATATTGGTGGCTTATACTAATGGAATCTCCTCTGAGCATGGTGTCCCACCACGAGTTACCACAGCGGGTGCATTTCACACGAACAGGGTACTCACCACGGGACACAGGTGGCTCATACAAAGGAATTGCCATCTGAGCATACTGGTGGCTTATACTAATGGAATGTCCTCTGAGCATGGTGTCCCACCACGAGTTATCACAAGTTCGTCTTTATGAAATGGACCATTTGTCGAAGTACGTCCGTAGTGTTAATCCGCGTCTTTGACAACCCCTTATTAGAGTAATATAGTGAATTATATTCGTTATGAGAGGGGTATCCAATCACGAGTTAATTATATGTTATTTGTCTTATTTGAACGAGATGCCTATTCCGGATCGATCGGTTGCTACACGGTGATCACAAATGGAGATATATATAAAATTTACTAACAGGAGTCGAACATGAGTACATCCAAAACAAAACATGAAAAGAAGGGGATAGGAAGGAGGAAAGGTCAATCTTCGCCAACTTCAACAACTACGACAGCGTCATCGGGAACGATCGGAACATTGTCAGCAGCAACAGCGGGATCAGCAGAAGCAGTTTCAGCTGGAGCCTCGGGGAGAACGGGAGATGGTCCAATAGGTGACGGGGGTTGCCCCCCTCCTTGTACCTCAAGCTCTTCACCGAGCGGGAACTCCATGCCCACAGCCTCAGAACGAGTGGCCTCGTCCTTCGATTGCTGGGGAGACTCTACCAGTCGTCCCGATTCTCGGAGCTCGTTCATCAGCTCCCTCTCCGTCTCGACCCGATCTTCGGCTATCAACCGTTCCATCTCTGTCTGGAAGTGGGCTCGGAGAGACTCCGTTAAAGCCTCCTTGGCGGTATCAACCTCCTTGTCCCTCATGGCCGCGGCCTCCTCAAGCTGATTGGCCAACGCTGCCTTCTCGGCTTCAGTCGCCTCTAGCCGTTGACGGAGAGTGTTCACGATCTCGTCCATCTCGCTGATCCGAAGGACGGATCTCTCGGCCTGTTCCACCGCCGCCTTCTCTCCCTCTGTTGCCTTACGGGCTTCGTCCCGAGCTTTGTCCAGTTGTTTCACGGCCTTGGCAATCGTGCCTTTAGCAGACCGCAGGTTAGCGCTAACGGACATCAACTTGTGGTTCAGCCGTTTCACGTCCTCGGCCCCCCTCTTCTCCAGGTCGAGGACTTTGTCCCTCAACGCATTGGCATTACGCCTGTTTTCAGCGGTGATTTCGTACATCCCGGCGAGCATGTTGCCCAGCTAAAACAAAGAAATGGGGAAAGAGAGAGATGGTAAAAAAAAAAAACGTACCGTGGCAACAGCTCGACTCGCGGCACTGAACATCCCCATCCAGTGCATGTCTCTCGTTGCGGCTATATCCACTGGGAGTCTCATCGCCAACATCATCGCTGTGGCAACGGAGTCGTGCTCCATCGCCGAATGTACGACGGTAGGACGAGCATATCCTCAGGGGAAGACGGGATTCCATAGCTCGGCGGGGCCCCCCAGGGTAATCCTCTCTCGAGGAGGGGCAGGAATTGGAGGAACAGAAGACGGGGAAGCGGAAGACGAAGCCACGTTTGCGGCTGGTGAGGAGGTAGAGGCCGGAGGAGCGACAGCAGCCGTATCTGCCACAGTAGACGGAGCAGCTACGATAGCCACGGGAGGGCCGGTGCTAACAATTAGAGGCTCCTCCACGGGGATACTACTCCCCTCGCCGAATGTTGCAGCTTGAGTAGATGACACCCCGGCGGACTCCCGTTCTCGAACCCTCTGGTCGTGCTCCGCCTCTCGCCGAGCTTTTTTCGCCTTCAGGGCTTTGAGAGCTTCTTCCTTCTCTCTTTTCTCCGTCTTCTTATCCGCCGCTGATAGACGGGAGGGACGAGAAGGGCGGGGAGGACGAGTCAGCATCGGAGCCTGTGAGGATCGCTGTGGTAAGGGAAGTTGGTCAGCCATGTCTTCCTCTATCTCCTCGTCAAGGAAAGCTGTCGGCCCGAGCGGTCTCTGAGGCGGTGGATGAGCTGGTCGGCGTGGCTTTCTAGGTAAGGTCCCTGCCTCTACAGCGGACCCTGTCTCTTGAGCAGAGGACGGCGTCCAGGTGACGTAATCGTCCCCTTTATCGATGCGAACTTTCCGAAGCGCGTACTCTTCTTCCGCGGAAAGTTCAGAAAAATGTGGCTTAGAAATATCTACAGAAAAAGCGAAGCGTTATTAGCCATATAACAGGAATACGTTTCCAGAACAGACAACGGAGAATGATTCAAAAGTAACAGACCTGAAGTAAATTCGTGGGGAACAGGACGGGCAGTTTCTGCCCTCCAAGCTCCGGAGACCACGAAAGGCATCTCCTTCCAGTCCCGTTCCACATCAGGGAGTGTGTGATGATATCGGGGATCCTGGGTTTTTGCCTCCAGGTGAAGTACGTTTTCTTTCCCTCCTCATCAACCCCCGGACATTTCACGACATGGCGGAAGTAGAAGACGTGCCTGGCCTCTACGTTGTACCCGTCTCTGTTGAACTTGTCCATCAGAGACATGTATTTGTAGAACTTCGGGTGCATTTGCCCCGGGGCAACTTGGAGGACGGACAGGATGGAGTCCGCAATGGGAGATAAGGGAAATCGAAGTCCAGCCTCGAACTGGGCGAGGTAGACGATAGTGCAGGAAGAACGGTGGTCTGGAAGGACGTCTTCTTCCTTAAAATGAATGTGGACATGAGAGGTAATTTGGAAAAGGGCTCTGTAATGGTCAAGAGTGTATGTAACAACTGTTTTGGTTTTGGGTTTGGAAACGCTGGTGATAACACCGTGAGGAGCACTGCCTGAGCAACTGGCTTCATCGGCACTATCTATCCTAACAACTTCGACAGACATGGTGGCAAACAAGTAGCAAAAAAAGAAAAATATAGGGAAACGACCACAGAACAAAAGAAAAAGAGGAGAATCTTACCCAAAAACTGTATCTAGGAAGCAAGGAGCACAGCAAGAGAAGAGAGAAGAGAGAAGAGCAGAGCAGCAGACCGTCGGTGAGAAGAATTTCCGGCAGAGTAGCAGAATGCAAGAATTCAAACGAAGAAGATGAAGTATCAGGCCTTCAGTACTTATAGACCAGTCCATAACTCGAAGGACGATAATGACCTCAATCTATACTGTACGCGTATCTACGCATGCAGACAATGTGAAGGGCAGGATGGTCTTCTGACCGAGTTAAGTAACCGTCGGGAAAAACGAAGCGTCCGAAAGATAATGATGACAGCCTGCCAAATATTTATGAGGTATGACGTTTCGGCACGCCCAATACAGCTGGCACGACGCTACGTCTTCGCGTGCAGAATACATGACTTATCGCCATTCTGAGGTTAGTAGTATCTTCTCCTCCGTCGTTTCGCTATATTTATGACACTCTGAACCATGTTCAAAGTATCATAAAGGGGCAATTTGTAATGGGTAAATTTCGTAAAACCCCAAGTATGGTAGTAACGAGCTCGTCCTCGGTGTGGTGTTATCGTTTGAGCTCATTTCCATCGTCTCTTCGACGACGGGCCCGTTGTCATATGGACGACGAGAACGTTGTCCACCGAACGATGACCCCGTTATCTCATAGACGACGATCACGTCTTCATTCTGACAACGTACCCGTCGTCTTATTGTCAACGACCCCGTACCCCAACACGTAATGAGATCCGGTGCTATTGCCCAGTCACTTGGGACTGATCCTACCTCTACGATGGTAGGTGGAAACACTGTCTTGGCATTAAATACAGCATTAAATTCCATTTAATGCTAGTCACCTCGGACGAGTTCCTACTCTATGCCTGCTCTCTTTTATATGCAGATACGCGTGCAGTACGAATAACCGGGAGATCTATCTAAAATGATTACTGAAGTACACATCAGAGATTTGAGGTGTGCATGGTCATCCATGGGTGTCTATGGCCATGGCAGGAGGGGCCTATAAGAACCTGTGAAAAATAGTGTGAAGGGACGGATTTTTGAAGAGCTAAGACCCGCAAATTCTCTGCATTTTCTTACTGTTCATCATCTTCTACACCTACTGACTTTATCATCGGAGTACAGGTCAGGGTACCACACCCTCCACTCCAACCTTCTACCGGTAAACCAGAGCGTGGGGAGGAGCTGTTGCTGACGCGTGTCCTTTTCGGTAAATTCCCCCCACAGGAGTCAAAATCCATATCAACACATGGACAAAGTTGGCTGTCCTCATCGGCTTTATATCATCTTTCTCTCTTTCTTTACTAACAACTACATCTACATGCTTGTTATCTTTCATTTTCTCTTTCATCCTTTCACCCATTTTCTCATTTATCACTTCATCATTCCCTTCCTCATTCATTCACTCGTTATGATACTCTTCGTCTTGACCAGAACATTGACTTTCATATTGAATCATGATAGAATACCTACTGTAAGCACCCAATTTTTACACCTCTGTCTAACCATGGTTAAAACCCTTTATCCATGGTTACCCCCTGTCAAATTTCCTGAACACTAGGTAAGCCTCTAGTTGGTCTTAGGACTCACCCTAAGTCAAAACCCTAGAAAACCATAGTACCAAACCCTAACCCTAGGTAAACCCTAGTTAAACCCTAGGACTCGAACCCTAGTTAACCGAAGGACTCAACCCTAGTTTAACCCTAGTTAAAACCTAGTGTAAAACTTAAGTCAAAACCTAGCCCCAGGTGACCCTAGCCGAAGCCCTAGCCTAGCTCTAGAGCCCTTAGGGCTTAAACCCTAGAATCCATGGCCCCTAGGGCCTGAACCCTTAAACTGGGCCCACAGGGCCCAAAACCCTTAAAGCAAACCCCCCCCCCCCCCATTTTTACCACAAGCTTTTAATAATATGGCCCCCATACCTGTTTGTGCATGGGTCAGGCCCATTTTGTTCAAAATCTCATAATGTCGGTAGACTCTCTACCAACATTATGCTTCTTGCCTGTTTCCACATTGTCAGTAGACCCTTTACCGCCAATGTCTGAAATCGAGTTTGCAGACTGCAGAAGCCCTGCATACTCCACCCCTCACCTCAAACTCTCCCTTCAGCCTCCCTACTCGACCCTTACAGGGTCCAACCATATCAGAGGCCTTCTCCTAAACCCCATTTAGGTCCCTAGTTTGTTGCCCTATAAAATCCAACTCCCTCAACCGTAGAAACGGTCTGCAAGTTCCATAGGTGAACCCTTGTTGCAAAAACTCTGCTCCTCAGCCACTCCCATACCCTGGTTGTAATCCCAGGGCCCCCCTGACCTACCACAATCTCCCCAACTCTACTGCACCACCAGGACACAACTCCTGTGCACAGACCACCACTGTCGCAGCCCTCCACCTTCGGCAAAAACAAAGCATCAGGGTAGGGTGTTCCCTACCCCATTTTCTCCTCTTGTACAATCATTGTGAGCCCCTAGTCATTTCCAGGAGACTTTATTTATGTTTTTTGTAGGAGTTTAGTTCATAACCAAACTCTCACAGGATGTTCACCCACCTTTGTCATAGGTGTGGTGAACCCCTACGGGTATACTCACCTTCATAGAGCTCTCAGGCCGCCACAGGACCTTCTGAGGGTCCTTCAGCTCATGAGGGAACCCCTAGATACCTCTATGCACAGCCCATGTGGGTAAAAATCTGGTTTTTTTGTAAAACCAGGAATGGCGGTAATCTCAGTACCGCCATTCCTGGCAGCTACTATTTCAAGCATGTTTGGCCTACTTAGGTGGGCCCTGGTCCATGTCCAGGGCCCAAAATGAACCTCTCTCACTCCCCTGGACCTAACCTGGTCCTTCCAGGTGCTGGAGTTAAGCCTAACTTTGGTTAAACCCAAGAAAATCATCATTGTGCTTATTGGCGGTAGACCTTCTACCGCAAATAAATATTTGGCCTAGTTTCAGATTGGCGGTAGAACATCTACCGCCAATATGCAGTTTCTATTACAGTACCTTTACAGCTTTATGGGCCCACTCCAGGCACCCCCTGGGGTCCACACCAGGCAAAAAAGTTTCCCTGGAGTCTCCTCTACACTCCCATGATCTTGGTTCTCCCTGGTTTACACCCTAACCCTAGTTAACAGTGTGCAAAACCATTGTTAAAACATTGTTCTAAATGTCGGTAATCCAATTACCGACATTAACTTTGTTTTAATTCTGAGCTTTTGCAGGAGCCCAGGCTTGGTAGGAGGCCACTTTAAGCCCTGCCTAGCCCCCTAGGCCCATCTCAGACTTGACCATACTCATGACCGTGGTTAAATGCACGTTCGGTTAGCATTTAACCGCGGTTAAGCACCCCTTAACACCACAAATCTTGGGAAATTAATCAAAAATCCTAAAAATCAACTTAGACCATAAAACTGACCTTGGCCCATTCCTAACCCTGGTTAGCAACCCTAACTACAGTTAGATCCCCCTTAACTCCAATTAGCAACCCTAATCTCAGTTACTTTCAGTTTACGGCCTACCGAGCCTAAAAACCAAGTCTACCAGACTTATCTTCGACCTACCGGGCCTCCCCTTAGCCTACCGGGTTAAAACGCACATCCCTTAACTATAGTTAGCAATCCTAACCATATTTAATTTGGCCTAACCTCGGTTAACCCTAACCCGGGCCGTACTTCATCCTAGTCTACCGGAGTTCCCCTAAGCCTACCGGGCTTGTACCTTGCACTTGACCCTCTTCGGTCAACTAAACCCTAGTCTACCGGACTAGTCCATGTTAGCCACCCTTGGTGCACACACACACGCCCCTAGTGTCGGCATAAGCACACGTGCAAGAACTACGCTCAATCTGATCTCACCCTATGACTATGTAGGCAACCCAATCCAGGTTCGACCCCAGTTAGCTTTTCCTTTTCTTGGATTAGTGTTAACTTAAACACTCCGGCATTCTGAACAAGATTAACTTTAATTGGCTTAAACCTGGGGAGTACGGAACCGTTGTAAAACGGAAGCCTCGGGGTGCCTAACACCTTCCCCGGACTTAACTGAACCCCTTATCCTGATCTCATTTGCGGACCAAGACCTTATCCAAACTCGGGGGACTTATCCCTTCTGAATGAATAGGTGGCAACACTTAATCAAATCCTTTCACACCCGTGAGGGTATCAAGTACCTACATCTTTCGTATGTGTCACAGAAATCCACGCTCACACCTACAAAGTTGGTTGAAATTCTTAGTACAATCACACCAAAACCCAAAAATTAAAATTAGAGCATAAGTAAACTAAAAGGCCAATATCATTTCAAAAGAATTCTAATCTCCAACATTAATCATAACGTTCAAACTGTGTATAAACATTCAAACTCAACATTGATTTCAAATTTTAATCCTTTTTTATTTATAGAAAAAAAACTCAAAATTCAAATTATGGATAGAGCTACCCGTATGTTAGTCTTTTGGTTTTTACCTAAGGTAACATTATTATTTTTTATGATAACTCAACAATGAAATGGAATTTGAGTTACTAATGTCTTGCTTGAGTTTATATGAAAAACAGAATACCAAGTGCATTAGCAATACCATTCAGAGAAAAAGCATGAAAAAGAGTCATCCTTTAATAAGATTCATCAATCAAGTCAAGCAATGCAATGGATCATATTGAATATCAAAATTAAGCTATGAAGTAGTTAAAGTCTTGAAGATTAAAGAAGATCATAATCAAGCCAAACTCCAAAAAGTTTTCAAAGCCTCAAAGCTAAACCATGAAGATTGAATTCAAGAAGAAGGATCATGAAGCTAAAGCCAAATCAGATCCAAAATGAAGATCAAGACTCAAGAAGGTTTAATGTTTATATTAGTAGAGTCAAGAGTCACTTTTGTAAGAACTCGTCAAAATTGATCGGTTGAAATGCTCAATTACTTAGAATGACCATAGGTACCTTATGACTCATTTGGATATCTTTCGAATGACCTAAAACATGATAAAAAATCATGATTAAGATAAAGGAAAAGACCAAGGAAATCATTCCCATCATAAAGGTCAATAAAAGTTGAGAATTCTGTAAAAATCACATAGCAGACTTCAACGTCTAAGAAGAGTCCCTCTTCACACGTCAACGTTTGGAAGAGGCAGTATTTCAGACAAATTTTATGTTCTGAGACGTCGATGTCTGATTATCACTCAGACCTTCACATCGACGTATGCCTGCGGAAAACTCCAACAACTAGTTTTTTAACGGCTCTTTGAGTTCCCATGAAGCTTCCAACGGCTATATTTTCTCAAAGTCTATAAATAGGGTTAAATTATGAATGAAATGAAGAACTCCAATACTTCCAATCTTTAAAATCATTCAATCCAAGCTTAGATTTCCAAATCTATCAAGTTGAACCTAGAATCCTCAAATTCAAGTTCTTGAGCTATTCAACTCCATACTTTGGAAGATTTCAAGTGAGCCAAAGAGAGATCATCCATCTTGGTTAAAGAGCAAAAAGTAATTATAAAATACTTCTTATCAAAGAGTGTTGTGAAATCAAGAATTAGTGGATTCTTGTCTGTGAAGCGGAGAGTAAAAGGTTAGGTCCCAACCCGGAAAGTGGACTAAGTCTAGGGAGGATTGTTCCCTAGTAAAGTTTTAATCTCGACTCGGAAGAGAGATTAGCGATTGAGAATAAATGGTGGTGAATCCTCTAGCGGGTAACTTGAGGCATGGACGTAGGCGGGAATTGCCAAACCTCGTGAATAAACATCGCGTGTCAACTTGTGTTTGCATTTTCTCTAACTCTATCTCTTTAATTCTTGTTTAAATGTTTGTTTAGAATTGCTTAACTTTTATTTCCTTTTAACTTATTAAAAGTTGAAATTCTGCTTAGGGAATTGGAGTATAATTTTTATTTTACCATAGACCCTAATCACCCCCCTCTAGGGCTCATCTACTGAGCAGCAATTGGTATCAGAGCATAGGTCTCTGTTTCTATAAAAGATTTAACAATCTTAGAGAAAATATATAATTTGGCAAAAATGAATAATGCTCATACAGCCACCACAGGAGAAGGCCAATCCACAAATAGACCCCATTGTTTGTTGGTCAAAATTATAATTATTAAAAAGTAAGAATTATGTATTTCATTCAAGCCTTCGACTATAAATGTTGACAAACTACTATTAATGGTCCCCACATCCCTCTTAAACTTGTAAATGGTACTCAAGTACCTATAAATGAAGATGAATGGTCGGAAGCCGATGTTTAATAGAGTCTCGGCTTACGACTCGGCTGAAGAAATTTGGGATAAACTCCAAGTTACTTATCAGGGAACCAATCAAGTAAAAGAAGAGAAAAATAATATCTTGCTTCACAAATATGAAATGTTTAAAATGATAGAAAATGAATTCATTTCAATTATGTTTGCTAGATTCACTAACATTATTAATAAGCTTAAATCTCTTGGTAAGATTTATAATAATGCAAAAAATGTAAGGAAGATCCTTCGATCACTATCAAAGGAATGAGCTCCCAAAGTCACGGCAATCTAAGAAGTCAAAGATCTCACAAAGCTATCAATAGATGAGCTTCTCGGATCCTTTATAACTCATGAAGTAATTATGAGAAATCAACAAGAAGATAAGTCAAAGCTAATGAAGGAACATGCCTTAAAATCCTCCTACAACAAAGAAGAAAGTGAAGAGGATGAAAGTGAAGAAAATATTGAATTTATGACAAGAAAAATCAAGAAATTCTTAAAGCACAAGAAGAATCTCAAAAAGAGGAACTATAAGAAAGAATTTGAAAAAGGTCATCAAGGGAAAATGAGCAAAGAAGAAGGCATCATGTGCTATAAATGCAAGAAGTTGGGTCACATCAAGTCCAATTGTCTCCTACTTAAGAAAAGTCACAAATACAAGAAGAAGGCAATGAAAGCTACATGGGATGACTCCGATTCAAGTGAATCCGATGCTAGCTCAAGTGATGAGGAGCGAGCTAACCTTTGCCTTATGACCCACAATGAAGATGAGGTAAATTTTTCCTATGATGAATCTCTTTCCTTTAAAGATTTAAGAGAAGTTTATGATGAACTATACTATGAATTTGAAAAATTAGCTTCTAAAAATCTAAGGCTTAAAAAGGTAAATTCACCCCTTTCAAAGAAAAATGAGTTTTTACAAAATGAATGTACAATCTTGAAAGAGAAAAATGAAAAATTAAGAAAGAAAAAAGAAGAAATTGCTTTAAATCCCGGATTAGGCTATAACCAGGACAAGAACCAAAAGAATTACCAAAACTTTTTCAACTATTTTAATGCTAAATATAAAATCATTGGAAATAGGAAGATAAAGCAAATTTGGGTTCCAAAAGGAACTATTCACCCCAAAGAAAGCCTAGTTGGACATAATGTCCTAAAAAGTCATTTAGATTGTAAGATTCTTATTGATTAGATTAATAAAAACGTCTTCTTTATCTATTGTGAATTCATTATGGGTAATTGACCATGATCATGAGATGATCTATACGATATGAGATGTCGATCAAGGTCCCTGGGATATATTGTAGGAAAGTTATCTGATAGGTATTTGACTATCACAGGCAGATATAGCTTTCCAGTTCCTTATACCTTATAGAGTCACAGCTATGGGTGAAGTTGGGCACTTCACTTATATGGTTGCCACAATGCTAAGATGTTATCAATGGTTGAGATATAATTTTATCTCAAATTATTGTAGTGGAGACTACACATCAGCATATAGGTGCTTAAATGTACACAGACTGATTGCATGCAATGAGAGACCTCTTGCATAAAAATACTATCAGATAGTTGGTCTCTCATACACATTGAACAGTTTTGATGATCCTTAGATCTGATGAGTTCATTGATAACTGAGCAGTAATCTGACTGTTTTGATTGCACCTAAGTATTCTCTAATTGATGGACTACGATAAAGTAACAGTTGGATAATTAGAAAACTGTTCGAGTCATGATGAATTTCAGACAAGAAATTCATGCTCATTAAATTGAGAGATTATCCAAGTTTCAGGTAAGACAGTTGATTAAGCTTAAATCTTGCGCAGGTGATTTTATCAAATAAATTTGAAATATATTTTTAATAAAATATATTATACTTAATAAAAGTTTTTCTCAAAAAGTTTTACATGAAAAATAGTTTCTCATGGCTTAATCTAATGTCTAGGAAACCCGAATAATGTACAATGGGCTATGAGTTAGATAGTATATTAATCTCGAATGCCCATTAGGGATACTGTTATTGGAAGGCTCAATCAAATTAAAAAGTTCATGTGGCGGGATCCTTTATTGGTTTATGTTCTTACATTGGATTCAATTGCAACATGGATATCTCACGTCACTTGCAATTTTGATATCATTCCTATTAAATGGCCAATAGGATAACATCGCATAAGCCAGGGTTAGACTGTTCCAAAGCAATCTATGGAGATGTTCAAAAAGAAATACAAGCTCAAATAATTGATTAAATGTTAATTTATATTTAATGGATTAAATATTAATCTTTAATAAATAGATTAAATGTTAATCTATGATTTAGATTAAATGTTAATCTAAATTAAATGATAATAATAACAATTATTTAATTAAGCAAATATAAGGGGATATGGGTTTGACCCATATCCATAAAAGACCATCAAAATGGAACTTATTGGTGGGCCCAAGCCCATGGGATAGTCTTCCTAAGGTGGGTGCCCACTTCTAGTCCCTAATAGTTAGGGAGTTGGTTAGTAGATAATTATTAATTAATTCATAGTTTTAAAACTCGCTGAGTCGACTCGAAACTCGGCCGAGTCGACTCGGCTTGGCTAGGTTTCGAGTCAAGTTTCAAGGAAAACTCGGTTTTGACAGAAACTCGCCCCCGACTCGCCCGAGTTTTTACAGTTTTTTTTTAAAATTAAAAATTGAATAAACTGCCTACCCGATTGACTAAATTATGTTTTTTTTCTTTTTTTTGACACACCCCACTCATTTTTAAGTATAAATACAAAGAAAAGGGGGATGTTTAATATATATTGAATTATATATCTTATTTTAGGCATGGTTTATCATTAATTTTGAATCTATACCATATATATTATCAGAAAAATATTATATATGTCCGAGTTTTAGGTGTCATTACTCGGACGAGTTTTGCCCGAGTTTCCGAGTTGACTCTATTCGGCAAGTTTCCGAGTCGAGTCGAGTTTTGGGGTTTTAAAACACTGAATTAATTAGTTCTTATCTAATGGGATTAGAAGCCTTTCTTGGAAGACAAGAAACTAAAGAGATAAAGATTATCTTTAATCCTAAAACTTGGAGCTCAAGACTCCCTCTCCGTCACGCCCACCCCTTGAGGGGTTTCTAATTTGATTAGAATCCCTAGATTCAAGAGAGTTAGTTACATCCCATTAATTAAGGAATCCTTTTAGGAAAATGAATCCTAAATTAGAAAATTTGTTATAACTAATTAGTTATGAATAAAGTTGGAGTTTAATTAGTGATAAGAGTTATCATTATTTAGTAACTCTTAGAGATAACTTTAGATAAGGATAAGGATAATGATCAAGATGTGGATAAGATCCACATCTATAAATACCCAACACCCAAAACCGTGGGGTACAAGATTAATTCATAAAATCTCTTATACAATTTTAGTGAGCCAAGGGAGAGTCCCTCAAGAAATTTTGTGAGCTTCTAGGGAGAGCCCAAATTTTTTTTTGAAGTCTAGGATTTTGAACCCTAAGGATTTTGTGAGATATAAAGTTTATTTCAAAATCTCTTTCATATTTTTTTTCCAAAGGCCAAGAATAGATTCGAAAGCTTCGCGAGGATAGTGAAGAGAGAGAATCGAGCTTTGAGTATTTCTTCAAGAAATCTCTACAAAGAGTTCTGACAATTCATCGTGTTTTGCACTTCACCGGTAGACATCATTCACCGAGATAATTCTCTAAACATGTAGCTAATATTATTTGTTTCTTTTGGTGTAAAGATCTTTGGGATCCAGCATTCCTCATATATTTTTTTATCTGGATTCCCTTCACCAAGATGGTTTGGGTACCAAATGATGTAACCTAAACACATGTTGTAGCTTTTATCTAAAGAAATGTGCTTAAATGATAAATTTGTATGATTTCCTCTTTGATAAAGTATGATGTGTGTTAATGTGAGATATTTGATCATGCTCGATGAATGCTCAACTTACTTAAATTGAATTGAGTATATTTTGAATGATTCTATATGCTCAAATTTGTATTTATTTGAATTATATGATGATATTTTTTTACAATGGCTTAAAATGATTAAATATTTGATGACATGGTTGAATATGACTTGTGTGCAATAATATGATATATTATGCTAGGTCAATTGGAGTAATGGGTGATATGCTATGATGGATAACATCTATATGCATATTAAAACAATTGATGATTTGAACTTCATACATACTCATGTTGAATACTTGAAATATGTTATGTTTGCTTGAAATACTTAATACACTTGAAATATATGATATAATTGATTGAAATTTGAAATGATATTTATATACTTTGATTGACTATATGTTATGCAATACTTAATATGATATTGGTATTATGAGCCTTGATGTAATAACATCTTTTGATGATATGCTTGAATTGATGCTTGATGTCTGATGCTATGACTTGTTTGAAATAGTATGATATGTTTTGATATAATGTTGTCATGATTGTTTGATATGTATCACTACACGATGTTCAACTGAGTGGTGTTGTTAGCCTTTGGCATCCGCATTGGCTATTACAGAGCAACTATCTAACAAGTTTAGGAATTAGAACATTTTTTGTTCACTATCATTGAATTGATATGTCTTGATCGAAAATGATTGAATTAGTATGTATTATTTGAAATTATTTTGTTTGGTATCTGTATTAAATGTTACGCTTGTTCATGCTTTTTGATGACGTTAGTGGGAGAAATGTGATAATGAAATGATAAATTCCAAGACCTCTAAGTTTTATATTTCAATTGGTATTTAGAGCCTATAAAAGAATAAATAAACTCAAATGAATTATTCAAATTTGTTTTAATTGTTTGAATCAAAATGAATCAAAAATGGTTTCATAATTAGTGAATGGTCCATCTAAAATATGCAAATAATTGAACTCTTATCAAAAAAGGTATATTCATATGTTTAGGAAGAGCTAGCCTCAAAAATTCATAGAAGTCATAAATTGTGAGGGAGCTTAATCCCATCTCATTTCATTCTTGTATCATCATCAAAAGGGGGGAGATTGTTAGCCTTTACATTTTTACCTAAGGTAACATCATTATTTTTTATGATAACTCAACAATGAAATGAAATTTGAGTTACTAATATCTTGCTTGAGTTTATATAAAAAACAAAATACCAAGTGCATTAGCAATACCATTCAGAGAAAAAGAATGAAAAAGAGTCATCCTTGAAGAAGATTCATCAATCAAGTAAAACAATGCAAGTGATCATGTTGAGGATCAAAATCAAGCTATGAAGTAGTTAAAGTCTTGAAGATTAAAGAAGATAATTGTAGAGACCCAAACTTTTTTTAATGTCATTAATACGATTAATGAGGGTTTAAATGATCAAAGATAAGTTTGAATATATGTGATGCATTGTTCCTCAATGATCTTATATAAGTAAAAATTTAAAATAACTAACTGCTGGAATGCCAGAAATTTAGCAAAAACATAAATTGTTGAATTTTGAGATGATTTTTTCCAGAAATTGATGTTTTTAGGTTAAATAATGGTATGCGATTTTATGAGATTTTATTATTAAGTATAGAGTGGTTAACTCGACTATCGAAAATCTTACGCCGTCAAGATTTCAATTAGCCTAAAACTAGAAATTAAGATTTTTATTTATAAGGAATTAGATTTTCTAATATTTTTTATTGAATCCAAATGGAGGTACTTCCTTATTTTAATGTAAAACTTTTAAGTAAATGAAATCAAATTAAAAGTTAAAAACATTTACTTAAATGTTTTTTTTAAAAAATAAGTATGCTGATGGGCTGATATTGAAGAGGAAAGGATGTCGGTGCTGTTAAGAAAACAGGAATTGTGTTGTCTGCAATCGATCACAGGTAAGGTGCAATCGATCGCACTCAATCAAAAATTTACAGAAACTCTCTGTGTGTTATGTGACAAATCACCATAAAAAATTTATGATTTATATGACTTGTACATGATAAGAAATGGAGGATGAGCCAATGTAATGGAAAATGAATAACTCATAAATGAATATTTGTGAAATTGAATTTGAATTATGCTAAGAATCATGATAAGGTATATATATGTGATTGTTTGTTAAATTATGCTTAATTATTTTGATTAGTGATGGATATTCGGGAAAGCCAATACTTAGAGAACAATATTACAAATCAGGAATTCCCTAACTATATGGTATGGGACAGTATAGTGGACTTTTCATGGTGGGAGATCGGAATCTAAGCGTTGACCAATTCGAATGTTAATTGTGACAATAATGCACAAACTCACGTGTATGTTAAGATAAAAATTTCACAAGTCACACATGTGGACTATAAGCATTGCATACGCCTGATAAACTGAATAAGCCCAATGAGGGATCTGAATAAGTGTATGTTCTGAATAAGCTGATCAAAGACTCATAAGTATAAGCATTGCATACGCCCGATAGACTGATTAAGCCCAATGAGGGATCTGAATAAGTGCATTATCTGAGTAAGTTGCTCAAAGACTCATAAGCATAAGCATTTCACAAGCACGTGGTCTCATAAGCATAAGCATCTCACAAGCACGTGGTCTCATAAGCATCTCATAAGTATGTTGTCTCCTAAGTCTAAGGTTCTCACAAGTACACGAGTCAAGGTGATGATTATGATGTATATGAGCATATGTTCTTCTGCACTCTGATTATGTTATTATGCTATTGGTTATGATTCTAACTAAGTACAAAGATACTATGTTATTGGTTAGATTTTATATTCATCAAGTGATTTTGTACTCAGCCAGACTTTTGTCTTGGCAGGTGTGGAGTCCGAGTTTGTAGGTGAGCCGTGGATTGAGGTGGTTTACGTCGAGGAAGGAGGAGAAGGTGAGCCTTTCGAGGAGGGAGCCAGGGTTTTGATAGTTACCTCTATTAGTTGTTTATGTTTGGTCTCGATTAAGAAAATTGTAATAGACTCTTACATGATGTTGTTTATCAAATTACTTCATAGTTGGGTATTAGATTATTTTGTTTACAGTGGATTGTTTATGTTGAGCATAGACTTCAGCAGGATGGTTTGATTTTATGTATCGAAATTTTATTACCCTCATTTTTGGAGACTCGTGTTAGTATACCTTGCATGTCATGGGATTTTAAGCAGGTTTAAGAAATGTGGCGACCCAAGGTCTTATTTTGGTCAAGGTAGGTTTTGGGGTCGTTACAAAGGTGGTATCAGAGCCCAAAGCATTAGGTTCCCTAGGGCTAGGCTGTAACCTAAGTTGAAATTAGAAATCAAATGAATTCTAAATTATAGGTCTGATACCAGAGGTGGTATCAGAGTCCAAGGAATTAGAGTCCTTAGGGCTAAGGTATTGGGTTTAGGAATAAGGAAATTGACCCAAGTTAGGAAAGCAACATCAAGTTAGAATTTAGATTGAATCCTATGATCGAGTCTGTGAATTGAATGCTTTGTGAAATTGTTTCTAAAAAATGACTGGTTTCTGTTTGACTTCAGGATTTGCAAGTCATGAGGAGAGGTGCGAGGAATAATAGGAATGAGGGGGGCAGTGTGGCTGATGGAGATACCCCAGAGGGTACCCGCCAGCCCAATGAAAGTCGGGCTATGTAGGTTATTGCAGCAGCAATTACTCGACGAGCTAAAATTGTGGTGCAGCATACTACCTTGCTAGCAGTTGGGCAAGCCAGGCAAGAGAGGCCAATTAAGGTCCACCCACCCCAAAATCACGGAGTGGAAGCCTTCAGGAGGATGGGTCCTCCAGCTTTCTGTGGGAGTACTGATCCAATAGTAGTTGAGCGATGGATCATGTAGTTAGAGAAGATATTCTATGTGCTCGAGCCTACTACGGATCAGAGAGTGAAGTGCACCTCCTTTATCATGGAATGCGAGGTTGAGCATTGGTGAAAAACCGTAGCCAGGAATAGGAATGAAGTGTGAGTAGGATAGCCATGGACATGGAAAGAGTTCCTCGATGTCTTCTATGAGCAATACTTCTCGACTTCAGTGAGGGAGCTGAAGGAGATTGAGTTCTCCACTCTACAGCAGGGGAGCATGTCGATGGCCGATTATGAGGCTAAGTTTGTTGAGCTGTCTAGGTTTGCGCCTTATTTGATCACCACGGAGAGCATGAAGACGAAGAGATTTGAGATGGGTCTCAAAGACTACATCCGAGACAGGGTTGAGATCCTGCGTCTTGGAACTTGCTGGGAAGTTAGTGAGAGAGATTTAATTGTCGAGAGGATGTCGGCAAAATTTTTGAGGAAGAGAAGAATACAGGCAGATAGACAAGGCCTGCAGGACAAGAGGCTAAGGACATCAGGTCCTATGCTAATTGCTACCCTTGGGCATCATATTTTAACCCGGCCTACTGCTGGGACTCAGTTGTATGATGCATGCAGCCAGTGTGAAAAAAGACATCAAGCGGGGGGAGTATAGAGCAATTACTGGAGATTGTTTCCATTGTGGAGATATTTCACACCGGATCCAAGATTGCCCACTCCACAATCAGCAGGGACTTCAGCCGACTCAGCCACAGGGAGTCAAGCCACCGATGAGGCAGCCGATACAGCAGAGGCCACCTTAGGGCCCAAGACTCCAGTAGCCCTGCCAGCCCGCTTAGGGCCGGGTGTTTGCCACATCGGAGCAAGATGCACAAGCGTCCAATGACATTTTGCAGGGTACGTCTACTTGTGAATTTAGTTAATGAAAATGTTATTTTGATGCAATATATGTAATGTTAAATATTATGCATGAATATGCTTTATGTGTGATGTATGTATGTATTTATGGTTTGACACAATTAGCTTTGTATATTAATTCAAGCTTGTTGTTGATAAATGATTTTCTTGCACATGTATTAATCGATACTGGGTCTACTCACTCATTCGTCACACCCAGTTTTGCTCAAGTCTTTCCTATAGAACCAAGTCGGTTAGATTGAGGACTATCCATTGCTATTCATGTTGACAGTTCAGTCATCACAGATAAGATCTACCATACTTGCATAATCCAGATTGGTCAGCGAGAAATGTCAGCCAATTTAATTGTCCTTGATTTCCAAGACTTTGATGTTATCTTAGGTATGGATTGACTTTCCACATACTATGGCCATGTTGACTGTTTCGGGAAAGTCATCAACTTTAAGCTAATTCGGGAGTCTCCTTTCCGTTTTCATGGATTACAGAAGAAAGATTTAGCTCGATTTGCGGCACTTAGTCTTACTACATCGGAAGAACCAGATTCTTCAAGTATCCTATTGTAGAGGAATTCATGGATGTCTTTCCAAAGGACTTACCAGGTTTGCCACCGGATAAGGAGATTGAGTTTGCAATTGATTTAGCTCTGGACATGGCACCCATGTCTATGGCGTCATATAGGATAGCTACAGTAGAGTTGAAAGAGCTTAAAGAGCAGATTGAAGAGTTGCTCGATCTTGGATTCATCCACCCAAGTGTATCACCTTGGGGAGATCCAGTTCTATTTGTGAAGAAGAAGGATAGTTCGATGAGGATGTGCATCGACTATCGGCAATTAAACAAGGTCACTATTAAGAACAAATATCCTTTGTCAAGAATCGATGACCTATTTAATTAGTTTCAAGGAGCTAAGTATTTCTCCAAGATTGACTTAAGTTCAGGTTATTGTCAATTGAAGATAAAGGCTGAAGATGTTCCCCAGTCTGCATTTAGAATCAGATATGGGCATAATGAGTTTTTAGTCATGCCTTTCGGTTGGACTAATGCACCAACAACTTTCATGGACCTAATGAACCAAATATTCAGAACAACTCTAGATTGCTTTGTGATCGTATTTGTGGATGATATTCTGGTATACTCCAAAACACAAAAAGATAATGAAAGACATCTTTTGATTACTCTGAAGACACTAAAGGAACATCAGTTGTACGCCAAATTGAGTACATGTGAGTTTTGGCTTGAGAAAATTGCATTCCTAGGTCACATGGTGCCAGGAGAGTGTATTTCTGTGGATCCTTCCAAAATAAAAGCAGCTGAAGGTTGGGAAAGACCAAAGAGCATCATGGAAATCCAAAGCTTCTAAGGCTTTGCTGGGTATTATCGAAGATTTGTTTAAGGATTTTCCAGCTTGGAAGCTCCACGCACTCATCTAACTCGGAAGAATGCTAGATTCGAGTGGAATGAAAAGTACGAAAGGAGTTTCCTTGAATTGAAGAAGCGCCTCACCACTGCTCCTATCTTGATAGTACCATCGGGCAGCTAAGGTTTTGTAGTGTACAGTGATGCCTCACTCATTGGGTTAGGGTGTGTTCTTATGCAACACAAGAAGGTGATTCCTTATGCTTCCCAGTAGTTGAAAGATCACAAGAAGAACTACCCAACCCATGACTTGGAGTTAGTAGCGGTTGTCTTCGCTCTAAAAATATGGAGACATTACTAATACGGTGAACACTTTGAGGTATTCACCGATCACAATAGTCTAAAGTATTTGTTCTCACAAAAAGAGCTTAACTTAAGGCAATGTCGTTTGATGGAATTCCTTAAGGACTATGACTGTTTAATCCAATACCACCTGGGAAAAGCAAATGTGGTGGCATATGCGCTAAGCCGAAGACCTATGGGATTCTTGGCACATCGAATGGTCCAAGAATTGAAGTTGCTTGAAGATGTGTCTAACCTTGACATGGGTTTTGGTGTTGGAGCATATGGAGCATTGGTGGCTAACATCATGGTTAGGCCAACCATCTTGGACAAGATTAAAGACCTGCATTAGGAGGATGAAGAACTACATGCTGCTACGAACAAGTCAATCAATAGCAGGTTTGAGGATTTCTCCTGGAGAAATGGTGGGATCTCCTTCAAAGATAGACTTTGTGTTCCGGCTAATAAGGAATTGAAAATAGAGATTCTAAATGAAGCACATAAGTTTAAGTACACTGTCCATCCAAGAGGTACCAATATGTACCAGAACCTCAATAAATATTTCTGGTAGAAGGGCATGAAAAAGGATGTGGCTACCTATGTGTCCAATTGTTTGGTTTGTCAACAAGTAAAAACGAACACAAGAGATCGGGGGGACTTCTTCAATTACTTCCTATTCCCGATTGGAAGTGGGAAAATATCTCTAAGGATTTTGTTGTTGGTCTGCCAAGGACGGCTAAGAACTTTGATGTCATTGGGGTCGTGGTCGATAGGTTGACTAAGTCGGTTCATTTCCTTCCGTATCGAATCACATTCAATTCCAACCAGTTGGTCAACCTTTATAACAAAGAAGTAGTCCGTTTGCATGGAGTGCCTGTTAGTATTGTTTCTGATCGAGACCCGAGATTTACTTCTAAATTCTAAAAGAGGTCATGGGTTCCTGTTTAGATTTCAGTACGACATTTCATCTATAGACATATGGGTAAACTGAGAGGGTGAACTAGATCATAGAGGACATGTTACGAGCTTGCATGTTAGACTTCCAGGACAGTTGGGATGATCACCTGCCATTTATTGAATTTGCCTATAACAATAGCTATCAAGTGAGCATTCAGATGACACCATTTGAGGCACTCTATGAGAGGAGTTGTCGTTCAACATTGTGTTGGGATGAAGTTGGCGAGAGGAAGCTTCTAGGTCCCGAGCTTGTTGGTAGACTGTAGATAAGAGTTCAGTTGATCAGAGAAAGGTTGAATACAACTTAGAGTAGGCAGAAGATCTATGCCGATACTCGCAGAAGATATCTTGAGTTCCAAGTTTGAGATTTTGTATTTGTCAATATTTCACCTACGAAGGGGGTGATGAGATTCGGCAAGCAGGGCAAGCTCAATCCGAGATATGCAGGTCCTTTTGAGATCATCACCCGGGTCGGGAAAATTGCTTATCTGGTCACCTTGCCACCTCATATGATAGGTGTGCATAATGTCTTCCACATCTACATGTTGAAGAAGTATATCTCGGATCCTTCACACGTCATTAATTTGGATCCCTTGGAAATCTGAGAAGATTTGACTTTAGTTGAGCAACTGGCTCAAATTTTAAACCGGAATGAGCAAATCTTGCGTACTAAAGTCATTTCTCTTGTGCTTTTGTAATGGGAGCATCAGTCTAAAGAAGAAGCCACTCGGGAGAGGGAAGCTGAAGTCCATGAAAAGTATCCTCACTTATTTGAATAAGGTGCTTAAATTTCGAGGACGAAATTCTCATAAGGGGAGAGGATGTAGAGACCCAAACTTTCTTTCATGTCATCAATATGATTAAGGAAGATTTAAATGGTCAAAGATACGTTTTAATATATGTGATGCCTTGTTCCTTAATGATCTTGTATAAGTTAAAATTTAAAATGACTAACTGCAGGAATGTCAGAAATTCTAGAATGGGTGTGGTTTTAGCAAAAACATAAATTATTGAATTTTGAGATGATTTTTTTCAGAAATGAATATTTTAAGGTAAATAAAGGTATGTGATTTTATGAGATTTTATTATTAAGTATAGAGTGGTTAACTCGACTATTGAAAATCTTACGACGATGAGATTTTCAGTTTTTAGCCTAAAACTGGAAATTGAGATTTTGATTTATAAGGAATTAGATTTTCTAATATTTTTTATTGAATCCAAATGGGAGGTACTTCCTTATTTTAATTTAAAACTTTTAAGTAAATGAAATGAAATGAAAAGTTATTTACTTAAATGTTTTAAAGGAAAATAAGTATGTTGATGGACTCATGCTGAAGAGGAAAGGGTGTTGGTACTATTGCTATTGAGAAAACATGAATTGTGTTATATATAATCGATCGCACTCAGTCAAAATTTTACAGAAACTCTCTGTGTGTTATGCGACAGATCACCATCAGGTGCATAGATCGCACTAGAGTTGTGATCGATCGTAATGTAGGTGCGATCGATTGCAGTCGAGCGCATGTATTTTTAAAAAGGGTTGTGGAAATTGGAGTTTTAAATCCTTAGGTTATAAATAAAGGTTCTATTTCGAGGGTTTTAGAATTCTAACTTTTCTAAACCTAATTTGGCAAAGAGGGGAGAGAAAACCTATAGTTCTAAGAGAGATTTTGGCTTGGAGTAGAAGGATTTGGCTTGGAGAATAAGAAGATTAGCTTAGAGATCAACCCCAAAGCTTCAAGGAGCTTCATCTTGCGATTTGGATATAAGGGAAGGATCTCAAAGGTCAATATACTATCCAACTCAACTCTATTATGAATTTATATATGTTTAAGACTGTTTAAGCTATAAATAATGGAGTATTATCATATTTATGATAAGATTGTAGACTATGAAATATGGATTATGGTTTATCTTGTATGAGAATGGATTTGTGAATATAGATTAGAGCTCTATGAACTATTATGTAATGATTAATACTATGGATGAGTAAAATGGAGGATAGGAATGTATGAGAATAGATTTAATTGGATTGTTTGGTTGTGGATTGATGTGAAATGAAGGATGAGAATGTATGTGAATGAATTTTATGGTTTATATGACTTGTAGATGGTAAGAATGAAGGATGGGCCAATTTAATGGAAAATGAATAACTCATAAATAAATATTTGTGAAATTGATTTTGAATTATGCTAAGAATCATGATAAGGTATATATATGTGATTGTTTGTTAAATTATGTCTAATTATTTTGATTAATGATGGATATTCGGGTAAGCCAATATTTAGAGAAAAATCTTTCAATCCTGGAATTGTCTAACTATATGGTATGAGACAGTATAGTGGAGTTTCCATGGTGGGAGATCGGAAACTAAGCGTTGACCAATTCGAATGTTAATTGTGACACTTATGCACAAACTCACGTGTATGTTAAGATAAGAGTCTCACAAGTCACACATGTGGACCACAACCATAAGTATTGCATACACTTGATAGACTGAATAAGCCCAATAAGGGATCTAAATAAATGTATATTTTGAATAAGTTGATCAAAGACTTGTAAGCATAAGCATTGTATACACCTGATAGACTGAATAAACCCAATGAGATATATGAATACGTGCATGATCTGAATAAGTTGTTCAAATACTCATAAGCATAAGCATCTCACAAGCACGTGGTCTCATAAGCATAAGTATCTCGTAAGAATGTTGTCTCTTAAGTCTAAGGTTCTCACAAGTACACGAGTCAAGATGATGATATGATGTATATGAGCACATGTTCTTCCGCACTCTGATTATGTTATTATACTATTGGTTATGATTCGAATTAAGTACAGGGATACTATGTTGTTTGTTGGATTTTATATACACCGAGTGCTTTTGTACTCATCCAAACTTTTATTTTGGCAGGTGTGGAGTCCGAGTTTATAGGTGAGCCGTGGAATGAGGAGGCTTACCTCGAGGAAGGAGGAGAAGATCAGCCTTCCGAGGAGAGAGCCAAGATTTTTGATAGTTACCTCTATTAGTTGTTTATGTTTGGTCTCAATTAAGAGAATTGTAATACTCTTAAATGATGTTGTTTATCAGATTACTTCATAGGTGAGTATTAGACTATTTTGTTTATAGTGGGTTGTTTATGTTGAGCATAGACTTGAATATGATGATTTAGTTTTATATATCGATTAAGTATGACATATTATGCCATCATTCAGATTCATTTATTTTAGCTTCTCAAGCTATACAAGTTTTTTTTTTATGTAGAAGATCAAGTTAAACTAAAACGGTATGTTGTTTTAGAAATTCATCAACGAGAATATCCTGATATACGATCGATGTTGAGCTCATTGATGGTGGTAATGAACATCAAGCTAGTTTCATTATTTTTCCAAATGTTAATTTAAATGATGATTCAAAGTCATCTCTGGTATGTCTAAACTATGGAGGAACCTACCTCGAATAATGACATTAATTATAGTGGTATAATGAATGCTTAATATATGATTGATTTCATATGTATATATTTATTTGTTTGGATTTTGATGTATGTGTGAGGAGTTACGGTTATGGAAGTGTGTGTTTATGAGACTGTGGATGGACTAGTTATGGGTTTGAGGAAAAAAATTAGTGACACATACGATCACAGTTATGGGGATACTCGTGATCTTAGAATAACATACCGATCAATCTTGTCCACCCACGTGGTCGATGATCTCAAATCTTAACATCTCATATTCTGAAAATTGTTCTGAATATATGATTTGAAATATATATGACATGATGATTGGTCTTATTTTAGATATTGATATCTTATGCTTAATTGTGTTAAAATAACTTTTTGGTATCATGACCCTAAAAGGATTCTCTAATCTATGTAAGTGATATTATGTTTCTTTGAATGGTTTATCTAAACTATATGCAAAAGAATTGTATCTATATCTTAATTTTTTTAATGCATATGTTTAGGAGGAGTTTATCTCAAAATTTTATTGAATTTACATATTGAGAGGGAGCTTATTCACATTTTATTCCATTATTTTGTTATCATAAAAAATGTGGAGATTGTTAGCCTAAAGGTTACAAGCACAGACACCCTTAATAATTTTAATGATAACACAAATAATGAAATAACATTTGTGTTACTAATATCTCATTTAAATGTTTATGAAAAACAGTTTACAAGAGCATTAGCAGACCATTCAAATAATAAAGTATAAAATTGTCATCAAAGTTAGAAAAATATTCATTCAAGTCAAAATGAAGAAGCACAAAATAATCAAATTAAAAAAGAAGATACAATCATTCAGAGGATCAAGTTGAAGTTCATGCCAAATTTCATAAAAAGATGAAGTTTATCCAAGAAGAAATCTTGGAATATCTCAAAGTTAAAACCATCATGGAATATCCAAGATTAAGTTTGAAGACTCTCAAGATGGTTTATAGTTATCTTTTTTTTTTAATCATTTGAGAGTGCTTAAGACGTAAAAAGTCATCAAAAATTAGATGTTGGAAAAGCACACAAATTTAGATTGACCATAGGTGTCCTAAGATTAAATTAAAAATCATTCTAAGAACCTAAAAATATGGTAATTATCATGATAAAGATAAGGTAGGAGACATATGAATTTATTTCCATCATTCAGGTCAAGTAAAAAAGGATTTTTCAGGTGAAAATCATCCATCCAATCGACCGGATCATTCATTCAGTCGACCAGATCAAGGCTTGGGATTTTATTTTGCCACTGTATTCATCTAATTGACACGATCTTCAAGCCAGTCGACCAAATCCTTCGGGACGAGCATTAAATGCATAGTAACAACTATTTTTCAAATGACTATTTTGCATTAAATGCTACTTCAACAGTCATAAATACTCTTGGGCTATAAATTGGGATTATTTGTGAATGAAAAACAACTCTTGATTAATCTATTAACTTCAATCATTCACTAGAAGTTCAAATTCTCAAATCCTTTGTGAAAAATCTACAATCCCCAAATCTGTGTTCTTGAGCTATTTAACTTCAACGTTTAAGAAATTTTCATAATTTCAAAGATATCTTTTTCAGCTCATCTAAGGATCAAATTTTGAGATTGTAATATCTTCATATACTTTGTATTGAAAATTCAAGAATAGTCGATTTTTGTGATTAAAGCGGAAAGTTTCGGGAAAAGTCAAGAGATGATTATTCTCTTGCAAGAAATCTTCACATGTAAGAAGATTGTAAAAGTTTGGTCTTCACTCAGAAGAACATCATGCAATAGTGTATCGTGTTGAATCCTCTAGCGGGAAAGCTTGAGGTGGGAACGTAGGCGGGAGTGCCGAACCTCAAGAACAACTCTTTGTGTTTGCTCTCTCTATCTCTCATCCTTTCTTTACTATTGCATTAATTAGAATTTCTAGCTTCAATACCCTTGTTAATTAGTTTAATTTAAAATTCAACAAAAAAGGATTAAAAATAATTTTTAAATTTACCAAGACCCTATTCACCCCCTCCCTCTAGGGTTCAATACTTGGGCAACAAAAACTTGCATAAAAGTTTAGTCAATAAATTTGGTGTAAAAACTTCCCTTTTCTAACTCCAATGTAACGACACCAAAATCTTACCTTGACTAGAATAGGACTTTGGGATCATCACACTGCTTTACCTGTCCAAACCATAACATACAAGGCATACTAAACACGAGTCTCCCAAAATTGAGAATATAATAAAACTCTTTATCTAAGCAAACCATCGTGTTCAAGTCTGACCAACATGAACATAACCCACTAAATGACTAAAATCCGACAAAGTATATAACTCTAAGCAACATCAAAATATGACTGAAATAAAATGTCATAAGGTCTATTATAACTTTTTCAAACCAAAACAATTATCTAGTAATATGGGAAGCGATCCAGATCTCTCGTCTCCTTGGAAAAAGGATCACATTCTTCCTCTACTCTATAAGCCTCCTCCACCCAAGGTTCAACCATAAACTTCGTCTCTACACCTGCCAAGACAACAGTCTAGCTAAGTACAAATGCACTCGGTGTATATAAAATCAAACTAACATCATAGTATCCCTGTACTTAGTCGGTATTACATTCAATAGCATAATCTTATAATTACATAATTAGATTGTGTAACAAATATGTGAGCACAATACGTCATATCATCATCTTGACTCAGGTATTTGTGAGACTCTTAGACTTATGAGATGTCAATGTTTATGAGATCGTTCACATACGAGCATACATATGCTTTTTGAGCAGCTTTACCAATTTATGCAATTAGGAGCATGAGGTAATACACATGTGAACGTATATATGCTTTTTGAGCAGCTTTAGTACCAGATATGCAATTGAAATCATGAGAGCAACTTTACCAGATATGCAATCGGAATCATGAGATCAAACATATGAGCACACATGATTTTGAACAGCTTAATAATATATGCAGCCCTAGAAAGCGTAATAATCTTTACCAGCGTAGTATTTACCAGCTTAACAATGCTTTCCCAACTTAACAATGCATGCAGTATTATTCCATATATTTATCAGTGCGTGCCCTTGTGAGACTCCTTACTTATCACACATGTAAACTTGTGCAATAATATCACATTTAACTTTCGAGACGGTCATCCCTTAGATTCTGATTTTTCGTCAAGAAACTCTGTCAGGTTACATCTCTCTGGTTAGAGAATTCTTAACATGGAAGACTTATTCTAAGATTTGGATTCCCTGAATATCGATCACCATGCAACATAATTAGGGCATAATTTAACAAACAATCACATGTATAACTTTATCATAATTTTTATCATATTTTATAGTCAAATTCACAAATATCAATTTCTAAATTACTCATCCCCCATCACATTGACCCCTCCTCCATTTCTCAATAATCTACAAGTCATACAAACCATAAAATCCATTCACATATATTATCATCCTCCATTTCTCATCAATCTACAACCATTCAAATCCATGAAATCCATCCACATACATTCTCATCCTCCATTTCACCATTCCATAGCTTGAACATCACATAACACTTCACATTTTCCCCAATTCATGCTCGTAAAACCATATATATCAATAATACATACAATTCATACTCCATTATCCACAACATTACCATAATCATGCAAATAATTTAACATTTTTTACTCATTCAACCTTAAACATACATATACATATCATAGAGTTGAGTTGGATAGTATATCGACCTTTGGGATCATTCCCTTCGATCAAAATCGCTCCCAAGAAGGTTTGATGATGATTTCTAAGCTTTCTTCTTCTTCCTTGGGCAATTTCTTATTTCACAAGCAAGTCAACACTTAAAAATCTTAAGTTTCTCCTCTACTTTGCCAAATCAGGGTTTGAGAAATCAGGGTTTGAGAGACTTAGGGATCTCAAACCATCGAAATATAAGGCTATTTATAGACCCAGGGTGATGAAAAATCCAAAATACTCTTAAAAATATCGCAAAATAGGTTTTTAACCCTAATTCTACGATGGGCGGTCGACCGGATGGCTTAGGGGGGCTACGGTTCCCCTATTTTTGCAAAAATCTCATACAGTCGGTCGACCGGGGGTTGGAGGTCGGTCGACTGGCTTGCTCAAAGCCCCACTGTTCCCCTTTTTTCCACCAGTAAGTTGACCGACTGTGCTATTTTCCGTATTTTTTTCCCTTCTTTCTTTTTTCCAATCTTACCTTGGTTAAATGATTTTAAACTCTTAAACATTACCATAACATTTATTAACACATGAACACACACATTATCAAATCCAATTGACTAATATGCCCTTGAAGAGTGGGGTAATTGCACGGAAAGAAACTCCGGGTCTCTACATCCAAGGCATGAGGATGCTAAGCAATATGATTAGAGTGGAAGAGGATGGAGATTCTGACAATTTACACTTTCTTTTATGCAATCAAGAGAAAGTATAACGGGAAGAAGAGGAATGGGTAAAGGGTTGAGTTGTGGGAGGTGTGTCTTAGAGATCCACAATGACAACCTTCTAAGATCATTACTGTCAATGAGGAAAAACAATGTATACATTTCATTAATCTGAGAATGAGAATGAGATGTCTGTTCTACTTGAAGCAACACATAAGAACTCCCGTGTTCTCAGATGATAGTAATTGTAAATACTTTGGAAAAATAAAAAAAACATAAAAAAAACCACGATTATAAATAAAACTGTGATATGTTCTCAAAATAAGGTTTACAGTTATAAATAAACTGTAATTATAAACAATCACGTCTATATTGGTGATCGTGATTGTATATCGAAACTAATAACCACAATCACGGTTATATTTGAAACATAATTATTATCTATATGATTATGATTATCTAATATTAAACAGTGATCCACTATTTTTAGTAATAGTATATAATCATTGGTATTTGTAATAACGGTGATTGTTGTTCAAATATAGCCTTCTTTGTTTCTCCCTCGAACAAGGACCTTATTATTCTCACTGACAAAGGCTTTGTTCCATCACCGACAATAATTGCGTTCAACCTCCGGCAAAATTTCCATCCAAATATTCAGGTGCAATTTATCTTTGTAGCACCCCGGAACTTTTCATTGCAATGAATTGTGTTTTCATGGTCAAATGGCTTTCCAAGTATTTGAGCTTGGTATTCTATGAGAAAATGGATGTTAGCGACCTATGGGCAGCATGAAGAAGGGGTTTTAGTACCCTAAGGAAGATGAAAATAGAGTTGGAAACACCCCAAGGGGGTCTGCAGGTGAAAATCCAGAAAACTGGGGAGTGCGATTGATCGCATACAGTGGAAAAATGATAAAAAAAGGTTTAGGTGAATGTGCGATAAGTGGTTTCCAGGTGCGATAGATCGCTCTAGGAGCTGCGATCGATCATAGTGGTGTGCGATCGATCGCATGCAGAAGAAAATGGACAAAAACCTTTGGGTTCAAGTGCGACAGATCGCCCCCAGGTGCGATCGATCGCATTGGGATCCGCGATAGATTGCAGTTGGTTTGTGATCGATCACACGCGTGTTCTGATTCCGAATTTAAGGGTTTTAAACCCTTGGCTTACAAGTGGAACTCATTTGGGGGTTTTCTTAGACCTAGAGGAGAGAAAGAGGAGATTAAGGGAAATTTAAGAGGAGTTTTGGAGTGAGATCAAGGGGAAATCAAGGGAAGCTCAAGCTTGAAGAATCTCAAGCAAGGATCATCTTCCATCAAGATAGGAGATCTCTACTCAAGGATTTCCAAATCAAGGGATTTTTCTTCAAGATCAAGCATTGATCTTCAAGGTTAGTACACCTTCTATTTAATCTTAGTGGTAACCCAGGGTTTTCTTTTAAAATGATCATGATTTGAGAATGTATACCCTATTCTTACCTTAAACCCAATGATTCCCTAAATTATACAAGATAAATGAAATGTAGAAGAATGCATGAGATGTATGGGTGATTGAGGCACTTGGATGTCTATATGGTTGTGATGGATGTTGTGTGATGGAAAACGGTAGAAGGGTAATGTACACATAATGAATGCACATGTGATGTTTTGATGAAATGTTGGAACAAGGAAAACATGAATAAATGACTATAAAAATGTTGAACACCACATGTTTGATGAAATGCATGAAATGAGAATTCAATGAATTTAATGAAGATTATGACAGCATGATTTTTTTAGTTGTAAAGTCCATGTTTGCATTGGTATATTCTGGTGTCAAAACAAGTGAGTCTAGGTGTCTAGGTGTGCATCTTGTGTCGTGTCGTCAAGCATTCGCGAACAAGTGAAGTTGAAGACCGTTGAAGACTCGGGTGATCATTTCCTTCATAGGATGGTAAGTGACCTAGATACCATACTACCATAGGTGGGATTTAACTTAGAATTATCCTAACATGATGCCTTAGGTGGTAAGTGACCTAAACTAACCATATGGACCCTAGTGATGAGATAAACAATGCAAAACTTGTTTTAAAATCTGAAATTTTCAAAAAACCAAGGTTGCTTATTTTGAGCGTCTCTCACAAACCGTGGTTGGATTTTGCTCCATAATATATCAAAACGACCCCGCATCAAAAATGGCGACAACTTTTATGAAGGGTGTGAGACCCCCAAAATGAATTTTAAAATTCGAGTTGGCACTCAGGGTCGACCATGACCATTTGGGTCGACCTTGGGTTGGAAAAATTTATATGGTGAAATCGGACAGAGAGTTAGAAAAGTGAGGGTTGACCTGAGGACCATCCGGTCGACGACCGAATGTGCCCATGGGTCAACCCTGATATGGATTTCTTGCCAAAATCGGTTTTTCATGCTTTTTGAGTTTTTAGCAACTTTAACACCTTCTAAAACTTGGGTGTTTTGATTCCCAATTTATTTAAAACCCTTCCACTTCGTACAGTGCAACTTTGGAGAAATATTGAGAGGGTTTTTTTTAACTCCTTCTAGAGTTCATAAATTAACTCTGAAAAAACTTAGTGTTCTCCTCCCCTTGTTAATGCATTAAACCTAGAGTTTGCAAGCCTAAAGTTCCATTCTTGTTTTGTTTGGACTTGTCCTTTGATTGAGTCCATCTAGGTATTTGATTTTATATCAAACCATCAACCCGTTCTGGATAGAACAACTTGGCCAGAGTGTTTCTGAAGCCTTTGTAAAGGAGATCGATCGAGGAAGGATAGTCGGGTAGAGTGATTTGTCAGGTGGAATCCGAAGACGTCATTAACGGAGACGATCGGAAGATCGTGGATGTTTTAGAGACACAAAGAAAAGTACAAGCGGCTGCGGTTGATCACGGGATTTGTGAGTACGTGATGACTTTTCGAGGTGTGGAGGACTAAGAACTGAAGGATCGTGCTGTCGAGTCCGAAGGAGTCAAGTTCGAGTCTTGTAAGTTCTTGTTTACTTTGTCGTGTGGATTCTCATGGCTGACTATGGAGGTCCCATGGTTTTTTCCGGAAGGGTTTCCACGTTAAAAATCCCTTGTGTTGTGTTTGTTGGCTTTCTATTTTCCGCACTTAAAGTACATCATCCCTTAAATTAATAACTTAATTGTTGTTAAAACATCAAAAATGGTAGATAGACTTATAGGAAGCCTTAACCATCTCCTTAAGCTTGTGAGATTCTAAACTCAAACCATAGATTTAGGATTCACTGAATTATATTGTTTTTTCAATTGGTATCAGAGCGGGTTCATAACTTTTAGGTGATCTTGTCTCATATTTTTCGATGAATATGAATCTCCAAAGAGAGGGAGGCTCTTCTCTTGTCCCCATTATTTGATTGGGAATAATTATGCCTATGGAAAGCTCAAATGAGAGCGTTTCTAAAATCATTAGATGAGAGAGTTTGGTTCTCCATTGAACAAGGCTGGACCCATCGAACAAGACCATAAATGACCAGACCATCCCTAAACTTCTTCTGAATGGACCAATGAGGAACTTGAAGTGGTAGATGGAATAGCAAGGGTCTAAATACAATCTTCACGTTTGTCACACTCGAAGAATTTTGACGTATATCTAAGTGTGACACTCGAATGAGGCATGGGACATTCTTCAAATACACATGAAAGAACTACAACTGTCAAGATCCTCCAAACTTTCAATTACTGGCCTCTAAGTTTGAAAAAGTTGATGATGAATGATAATGAAACTTTTGATAGTTTTTATGCCAATTTGAGTGACATCGTCAATTCTAGCTTCATAGGGGAAAGAATTTCTGAGTCCAAAATTGTTAGAAAAAATTGTGAGATCTCCTACTGAGAGATTCGATCGAAGGTTACCGCCATCGAGGAGAGCAAAAATGTTGATGCTCTCAACACTTGAAGAGTTGTGGTTGGTTCTCTCCAAACCTTTTTATTTTTATGAGTTACATCTGAACCTATTTACGAAACAAAATCCATTACCTTGAAGTCCGTCAAGGAATCCAAAGATGGCTCGAAGTGACTCTAAGGATGAGAAGAAGAGTTGGCTTTGTGTGCAAGAAATTAGAAAATTTTAAAACTTAATAAGAGATTTAATCCGAAATGACAAAAAAGCTTTTGAAAAGCCCAAGTCCAAACCTTTGAAAATAAGAAACATTTTAAAAGTGTGGACAAGAAATCCCCAAGGTAATCCAATGCTACGATGCCAAAGCTACGGCAATATTACCGCCGAATGCTCTAATAAGAAAGATTAAGGGCAAGGCAATGAGACAGTGAATCTGAATCTGAAGAATCAGATAGTTTTCTTGTGAGAAACTAGGGGTTATGTGGTCATGCATCCTTAATGGGGATTGAGCAGAATATTCTTCAATGCTTGTAAGTAACCCAACAATCTAGTGTGGTGAGGGGATGATTGAGAGTAAATGCACCTCAGAGTCTGGGGAGCGGGGAGAGCGGGGCAGTCTCAATGATGAACTATGTCAGAATGACAAAAGATGAAAAAGTTCATTGTTTCATTGTCCAAAAAACGATTCAAATATATTGCAATGGCTAAAATATGTAGTGGAAAAAGTAAGTGGCCCTTCAAAGGTTGAGAGCTTCATTTGTGTCATAGCTTGAGGAAGATGACAGGCTTCCCTCATTGCAATGGACTCAGATACTGAATTCTGATTTACAGGTTGTTGGTATCAAA